>CAEFZY010075257.1:0-45899 GCA_903066815.1 Brachyrhaphis roseni
TGCCCTGCGACAGACTGGCGACCTGTCCAGGGTGTACCCCGCCTCTCGCCCGGAACGCAGCTGGAGATAGGCACCAGCAACTCCCGACCCCACAAGGGACAAGGGTGCAAGAAGATGGATGGATGGATGGACTATTAAAAACCTAGTGAAACAACTTTTTTTCCTCACTACCAAATAATGGCTATGAAGGATTTCATTTAAATAAAATCTCTAAAATGTCTTGACAAACTTAAGAACTGACCATAAAATACATTCTTTCACCAAAAGTACAACATGTTCCAGTTCTACCTGAATAAATGGGTGAAGACAGGGTGACAAAATACAACTTTTTAGACCTCAAACCTGCTCTCTCTGGAGTAAACCGGACTAAATTAAATGATCCTTTAATGGCTGAAGTTGATTTATTAATTCATTACTAAGCTGCATTTGGGCTGTGACCTTGATGAGAGCAGACTATTCTCTCTGTCTGAGAAGGCTTTGACTGGACTGCTCATTACATTTTAATCACCTTGCATGATGTAATGTTTGTTCTGCTGTGTAGGCCCATTACAAGAGCATCTGCTCAGAATATGGGCGGGTTAACCGAAGGTCCCGTACATCATCCCTCCCTCAAATTGTAAATCAATATCTCGATAATTTAGATAAAGATTAATACCTTGTTGGGTTAATAACGTTGGAGAATTTGTCAGGATGCAGAGGCAGCAGGGTGAGGGATGCGGGGTGTGTTCAATGACCCATTTACCCCCTGCCTCCTCCTGCTGATGCTCCCCCCTCCTCGCCTCACTGTGAATCTGATTTCCCTTGACACTGGCTCAACTTGAGCATCGGTCAAGCTCCCTGTCGCTCACACAAGCGTAAACATAGGGAAAAAAATATAGAAAACAAACATGACCGTCCCAAAGTATGTCATCTCATCAACACTAGGGTTTGTCATATGACCAGGTAAAAGCGTCGGAAATGTGTGAAAAGTGCTGAAAGCTTCATCAGGCCCTGTCACAGCGGGTTTCTCAAACACACTATGTTTTTTCTCTCTCTTAACTCAGCCGCCCACCAGCCAGCTGCTTCCAGTCCTGCCAGATAATCAGAGGTTGCTGAGGGCAGCGACCCATTCAGGCCAGGCCAACCAGTAATGTGGCTAATGTTTACAGCTCAGCATTACACTGATGTTGTTTAGCGGACATTTATGGTTTGCCACAAAGACGCGCTTTTCTTCCTGGCCTTAACAGTTTCTACCCATAAGGGAGACAGAGGATAGCAGACACGTGTGGTGACAACTGTGAGCAACTTGAAAAAATGTCTTACAAAAACTTGCTAAGTCTGGTTTAAGGGGAACTAGGACAGTCCACCTACAAGCAGCCCACTGTTAAAAATATGGCAAGATAAATTATATGATATTGAACATTATTTAGAATACTTATGGAACTATAGTCTTAAAAAGCAAAAACTATAGTCTTAAGAACATGTATGAAGCGAAAGTGTGTGAGATGAGTGCACACTCAACACTTTATTCTTTGTTTACAAAGATATGCGCTCACATCAGTCTCACTGCACGCCCAGTTCAATATGTTAACTATAAACCCGTCTTGGTTTTCACTGTTACTGGTGCATAAAAAAAGCCTTACAACAAGAAACACTTAGCCTGGCGGGGGGCATCACTGTTTTACTGGAAACTTATATTCAAGTATTGTATTATTTTGAGCAGAGGGAATTAAATGTTTGGTTTAAAAAAAATATTAACAAATAAAAATCTGAAAAGGGTGCCAAGCAATGGTAGCAATCAACCTTTATTCCGTTACCTCTAAATAAAATCCAAGGCAACAAACTGCGTTCACAAGCCATCTTAGACAAATTAGTACATCTGTAGAGTTGTTCTGCAAAGGCTTCAGGGGTTTATTAAAGACCATTAGCAAACAAACAGCATTATGAAGACCAAGGAACACAGCAGACAACTTCTGTGGAGTTTAGTGAAATCCATCATGTCACGTGTAACTCTGCATAGATCAGGTCGTCCTCACAAACTGCGCGAATGTGCAAAAACAAGACTAGTGACTGAGGCCACCAGAACACCCCCAACTATGGTAAAGAAGTTACAAGCTCCAGCAGCTGAGATGAGGAAGGCTCTGCAGACAACAACTGTTGCCAGTTTTCCTGACCAGTCAAAGCTTTATGAGAGACTGGCAAAGAGCAAAGGTATGTGGGAGATTCCATGGCAAAGTGGAGGAAAGTTCTTTAATCTGATGAGACCAAAATGGAGCTTTCTGGCCATCAGGGAAGATGCTATGTTAGGATGACACTTGTGAAGGAGATAAAACGAATATAGCGAAATATAGGGAAATCCAAGACAATCTATTTCCATCTGCAAGAGAACTACAGCTTCAGAGAACAACTACCCAAAGCATCCAGCTAACACTACACAGGAATGGTTTGAAGACAATAAGGTTGATGTTCTGGAGTGGCCCAGTCAAAGCCAAGACCTCAATCCAACAGAGAATTTGTGGTAGGACTTGAAAAAGGCTGTTCACAGATGATCCCCACACAACCTGGCACAGCTTGAACAAGGACAAGTGGAGGAAAATTGCAGCGTCCGGAGACCTATACACGCAGACTTCATGCTGTTATTGCAGCTAAAGGTGTGTCTACTAAAAATACATTTTATGTTACAGATTCCTATCATTATTATATAGAAAATCACTTTTCACTTTGACATTAAAAGTTTTTTTCTATATTTAATTTTTTTTATGCCAAAACAAGATTATCACTGATTTGTAACAGCAATAAAAAGGTAAAATATACTGCATTAGAGTGTCAGGAATAAATCCACTGATGAGAAAAAATCTTGTTGAGTGTTGGCTTATGCGACACAGGTATGCAGTGTTTTCTAGTTTGTTTAAAGTGTTTATTACAAGCATTGAGTAATTTTTGCATTTTGTTTCTACAGTTCTATTACTGCTTCCTGATGTTCTTTAGAGTTTGTTTGTTTGAAGGCGGACAAACTATTTTCAGTTTTTGTTTTGTTTTGTGCTTTTATGTCCAGTGTCTCATTTTCGGGTCACTTCCCAGAATATAAGCATTCCATGTCGCCGTTAATCTTAAATATCTGTGACCCGATCCTGTTTTGAGTGTGATCTTGGGTTTAGATTGCATGTAGTAATTCTGCAGATCAAGTGCATCTTTAGCTTGCAGTGAATAACTGTAGTGTTTTATGCGGGTTTGTCTGCCTAAAGTGGTGCTTGAATTCGGGTCAAATGTTATTGGACTGACAACGGAATAGATAAAGTTAATGGGAAACCTTCTTATTTGTGTAATAACATATATTGCTAATTAGCGTTATTCTTTTTGTTGATTACTACCTTTCGGCTTGGCGGAGTCACAACATAGTCATACTCATGAGCTAAAATGGCCTAGTCAAAGCCCAGACCTATAAAAAAAAGCATTAATCTCAACTAGATTTGCAAAGTCTTAAATTACTTGAAAGGTGGTCCAATGTCATTTATTGACTCAAAGGGGCATTTGTGTAATGCACAGCACCTACTTTTCTAATTTTTTCTCCCAAAACTTTTAGAAGACCACATATCCTTTCCTTCCATTTCTAAAGAAAGATACAGATATTAAACTTTGTAGTGTAGGAGAAGAAATGTGGGAAAAGTCCAAGACGGTATGGATATTTTTTGCAAAGCACTGTAAACGAGCCAGCAAAGTTCAGATGTGTCCAACACACCCCCACAGTTATTACTGGATCTGCAACCACTGGCACATTCTCATTGAGCTCCACAAAAACAACAGTCAGGCGCCTGCCAAAGCTGATCCACTGACATGTGCATCACTGCAGATGAGCAAAGCGTTTGTCATTCTGCGTGTCGCCCATCTCGAGGGAGGGGAAAAAACCAATGCAAGCCTAGAACTAAAACATCCATAACTCTCTGCAGCACATAAAAACAACTGAGATGGAATGATAGTGTTGACAGACGGCGGCCCTTACGTATCTGCTGATGATGTTCCGGAGCAGGCTGAAATCCATCCTTTGAGACAGCTCCCCGGCGGCGGCGGCGGCTACAAACTGCGCGACAGAGACGGGTCAGCTCTCCCTGGATCTTCGTAAGCGCTACCTAAAAAAGCGGATGTTTCCAGCTGGATCCATCTCTCGCTCTCTCCGCCACCAGCGCCCCTGGCGTGTCTGTGATTGTAGCGAGGATCGGCGGTCTCTCTCTCCCGAGTTACTCCGCTCCTGTGATTTTCATGGCATCCCTGGAAGACCCACACAGCTCCCCCCTCGAGCCTTACTCCAAAAACCGTTACTCCAGCGTCGCCCGCCACATTTCAGCAGGATTTCTTTCCTCCGCTCGTCTGGTTTCAAACCTCCGGTTCGTATTGTTGTGGGTTCAGTTGTTTGATAAGGTGCTTAATCCTGAAACAGATGCGTCTTGGCGGAGACCGAGTGTGTGTGTGTCTCTCTCTCCGTAGTAAGAACGGTGGCCCTCTCTGTGTGGCGCTGTGAAGCGTCAACTGCGCGCACTCGTCAGATGACTGCGCGGCGCATGCGCACACGTGCTCCTTAGATCTCAAATTTAAATAGCTCTGATGCAGCGAGCACCTGCTCATGTGGAAACAGAGGATGGCAGAAATCCGACTGCAGTGCATTTTCATCTTTGCGCCCAGGAGAGAGCAAAAAATAAAAATAAATAAATAAATCAGAATGATTTTTACTGCATATTTTAGCTCTAAATGTGTTTGTATATTTATGGATAGTAGTATGAGGAATGCTTTACATTTAGTCACATTACAACCATGTATTTCAATATATTTTAACTGGATTTTTGAACAGTTAACTGCGGCAGCAAGTCTTTTGGGGTTTGACTCTATAAACTTTCCAGACTTAACTTTTTCCCCCCTGTCTTCTTGCAAAATACCTTCATATAAGCTCAGTCAGAAAGAAGCACTTTTCACGATTTACAACAGATTCTCAATTAGACGTGGGTGTAAACTTTGACTGGGCCATCTTAACACATGAATAAGCTTTAAACGAAATCATTCCGTTCCATTTTCAGTTTATTTATATAGTAACTCTTCATTTAATCTCAAGGAACTGCAATCAAATCATGCAGACAGATTCCGAATGAAGTACATCAATTTTTAGTCATCAAACAATGCAGTCAAGTTTGGTTTAGCTCAAATTGGTAAAACAACTACAAATAATTGGAGAGTAGTAGGAGAAAGTAGTAGAATGGTCATTTTGCAATCCAGCAGCCTAAGCCTACAGTAGTGTAGCTACAGAAATAGCTCAAGATAACCTAAACCAGGCTGATTATAAGCTTTATCAAAAAATAAAGTTTTAAGTCTATTCTTAAACATAGACAGGGTGTCTGCCTCACTGACTGAAACTGGGAGCTGGTTCCACAGGAGATTAGGTTGATAACTTTCCACTTTTAGAAACTCCAGGAACCTATCATTGTTTTTCAAAGTGTTAGTTAGCAACAGATGAAGCTTAGAGACAAGAATAGAAGCAAAGGGGTGCATAAAAGTGTATACAATATCCTAAAATACTTTCCATTACTGTGTACCCTTGTACATTGCAGGTCTTTGACGTCATTTTTCTCCATCAGTATATTTAACCTCTGAATGTGTTTAGTCAGAGGCATTTCACACGGCCTGAGTGCAAGAGGTTGGTTTCCACACCATGCTTTGTCTAAACCAGAGCACACGCCATGCATTTCAGAGGTCAGGGTGGCAGCTCTTCAGTTGGTACAGTGCTCTCCTTGAAATGTTTGTCACTAGTCATCAAAGGGCTTCGCAGCATTCTTCTAAAGTGCTCTCAGGTTTCACTTTCATGCAGGTTCCCGAAAGAGAGAAACAAATGGCACCAAAAATGTGTTTCAGAGTTTGTTTAGTTATTATTAATAACCTTCCTGACACTAAAAAGTCTGTTCTTTGTATTTTACCAACAAGTTTCTTCTGACTGGTGGTAATTTCAACAGTGGTCAAATAAGTCCTGACTTGAATCTGAAAGAGAATCAAAACTAGAGGAAAATAGAATCTGATCAGGAATTAAAACACGGGTTTGATTGCTGTATTGCTAATGAAGACTTCCCTATTGATTGTGGCTGGATAAGTAACTTTCACATTAATTTTTCAATAAAATGTAAAGAAATCCAGATTTCCTTTTCAAAACAGAAAGTCATTTAATGTTGTTTTATTCTGTTTGGAATGGTACCTTTCTCATTTGTGATAAAAGCAACAACAACAACAGCAAAAAAACAAGCAAATGTATTGGTGTAATAAAATTGTCTTAAATACAAATCTTCCAAAGACTATAGAATTTATTTTGGCTTTCCTGTACAGTTTTCTTCTCTTTTTAAGTTTTTGTGAGATTGTAGAAACAAGTAAATCACTGTATGAAAAGAAAAACAAGAACCACAATGTAATGTCTCAGATTTATTTCGATTAAACAAAGGTGCAGAAATTTTAGGCAATTTGATTGAATATTTTCACTTACAGGAAACATAAAAGTCAGAAATACAGCCAACATTTAAATATGGGGCCATTATTGATAAAGGGACCAGAAATGGGCCAGTGTCCTCATGTTGATCAAGACTCTCTTATTTACTCTCCAGTCAGACAATATGTAGCCATGCCACTTGAGTTCTATTCTTCTGGAAGTCAAACACAATGCAAGGTCCAAATACCAACTGCATAACTGTTCAAGACAAAATCCAAAATTAGCTGCAGCTCAGACGGAGATCCTCAAACAGAAAGGATGTCTGACCCAGACATTCATTTGCACTGTTAATGCTGTCAATTAGGCCAGACCCTATTAATATTGCATGGGGATACAACACTTTCATTCTGACCTGTTAATCCTTGACGCAGCTGTTTCTCTTCGTCTAGACCCTGGGGGCACGCAGACTGCTATGATGAGTCTGCATCATTGGACACATTACAGTAAGCTCTTTGTTCCTTAGCTGCATCATTCATGTAGATGTATTAAAGTTATTTTTATGCACACTATGCAGTCATAAAAAATTTATGTTGCTGAGATTCCTGCCATATTGACAAGAATGAATCACTCATTGCATTAGTTTCTTCATCCTGGATGGTGTTTCATCAATTCTTATTATACTTTTTAATCTATAGCTGAAATTTTTAACTATGATGATCAACGCTTTAGATTTGTGTGCTGGCCTTGATTTCTAAAATAAAGTGGGCTGAAATTGCTGCTCTGCTTACGAGCAAGGTTAATATCTCCACAGCTGCTGCTGAGATTATCACATGGGTGACTGACTGCTTTGATTTTGTTCGAGTGGGTCATTGTTCTTTTCTTGCTTCAGTCATCTGTGCGTGTGATAATGAGTTACTTCACATATGGGGCAGTGGGGCACTTACCTCAAGCCACCACCAGGTTCGTGTGTGCAGAATGTATAAATCTGAAAATAATTTATTTTTTAACAGGAACACTTTTATTGTTAATATTTTCACAACTACTTTTTGTCAATAAGCCAATAATCCCCAACCTTACACAACATTGGAGGATACAGAGGTAGGGATCTTTGACCATTCCTCTTTGCACACACTAGAAATCACCCAGTCTCAGGTCCTCACTCAAGTTCTGTTCCTTTCAACATCCTACAAGTTTATATGTGATTTAGCTCTGAAGACTGAAGTAACAATGGAAGAAGGCTAGGTTTTGTGTCCGATGAACTACATGTGTGTTTAATTTACTGCGTTCTTTTTAAACCACTATGTTGTTGGAAGATAAAATACGAAACCACATTGAATTTTTTTTTTTGCTAGAATCAGATTTCTTTTCAAAGTTTCAAATAGTTCATGATGCCTATAAGGTGTTTGGAGTCTTTGGAGGAGACATCAACCCACAGAACCACCGATCCCATTGCTTTTGCACATATTATTATTTCTTTGTTTTCCATCAACATTTTTTTTTGTGTGTGTTTGATATTATGCAACTGCAATAAAAGGTTAACACATCTTTACTTTAGATGCTAAAAAAATGAATTGACGTGATTTGGCAAATTAAAGTGCAACTGACTGATCAAATTCAGTCCAGACGAAACTCAAAGTTCAAACACCAACAAATCGTGAGAGACAGGAGCAGAATAAACCGTATTTTCCCCTGGAAGCATAAAATCTGAGCAGAGAGGGAGCAGGGCATATATCCATAAGCAGTGATGGAGAATTTTGAGTGAGAGCAGTTCAGTTTCTCAGAGTGAAAATATGGAGTCCAGCTCTCCAATTGAAAATGGAGAGCAATTGAAAAGTTTCTTTGGAAGAAACATTCCCCCAATGGATTTAAACTTCAATGTGCTGACTGCTGTGTTAACTGCAGGGAAATGAGTGACAGCTGCTGTGTCAGTGAGGGTATGAAGTTTTGTCTGTACATTTCAAGGTATTTTTAGTTATAGAAGCTTGTGCTGACTCAAGATGGTTTACTCCACAGAAAAGGAAAAATGGACAAATCAGCCAAGTCCCATATGCTGACAAGTTGTATAGTGGCTGCTACACTACTAAAATATTTATACAGGAGATTTTCAGTACACGTTTTTCTTGTAGTTTTCATCAGAACAGCTCCTGCGAGCCGCTGACACTGCATTGCTGTCAGCACAAATCCCGTATCCTATTATACTGTACACATAGAAATGATCCCCATATCCAGTTCTTTTGCTTTGGAAAATTGAGAATATGAGGAATATTGAGGATAGAAACAACAGCATCAATATTAAATGAGCAGTTGTCCCGTAAAGCTTTAGAATCTGATGTAGATACTCTACAAACGGTTGAGGACATTGTTTAAAAGAACTGACCAGATTATTAATTGACAGTATTTAGAAATTAAAGCCTGCACTTGTTCTATTTTTTTGCAATTGTATATTTTGATGAGGTGGAAAATGTGCTTAGGCTCGCTTTTACGTTGCTTGTCGCAGAACAGCGTGGACTTTCATGGTTTCAATTCATTAAGTGCAGTTATCAACAGAAACTAGGTACATGTTGCACAGTGAGATCAGCCGATAATTGCATTAGGAGATTTGACTGGATTGTGAGGTTTACCACAAATCCTCTGAGGGTATTAGTAAACTATTTAGTTTAATCATTTCAGTGCATAGTAAAAGTATTCACACTGTGTGAACTTTCCTTTTCTATTTTGGCACACATTAAACTAACAACAACTTGAAATTATTTTCTCTGAATTTGAAAAAGCATCAAAAACAAAGACGTAGACAATTATTAAATGGAAAGAAAATAATTTTCAAAGGCTTGGACTTTCATCCACTCTCTTTACTCTGTTACCTTTGAAAAAAAAAAAGAAATGCAAGAAATGAGCTTAAAAAGTAAGCTAATTAGTAAATGTAGTGTGCCTTTGTAATATGTAATATGATTATAAATCCAGGTGTTTTGTTAAAAACCTCAGAGATTTGTTAGAAAATATGGACGAACTAACGGCACCAAGAAGACCAAGAAACAATTCAGATGGATAAGAAATTAAGCTACTCAAAGTTCAAAGCTGGGTTTGACTATAAAAAAAAACAATTTCACATGCTTTAAACATCTCAGAGACCTGTTCAACCCATCATATAAAACTGATGAGTGTGTCACAACTGCAAACCTACTAAGACATGACATCTGTGCTGAGCAAGGAGAGCATTGCTGGGAAAAGCAGCAAAGTTCTGACCTTGGTAACTTTGGAAAACTTGCTCAGATCTACAGCTCAGAATAAAGAATCTCTCCATGGTGGTGCTCTTCACTAATCTGGTCTTGATGGAAGTTTCCCAAGAACAAAGAAATTCATGAGAAATCATGGTTGTAATTTGCCACAAGCCGTCTAAAATAAACCAGATGCCTTCTTACATCCAACATGTAGAAGAAGGTCTTCTGATCAAATCAGACCAAGATTATAGTCTGTGGCTTAAATGCAAAATGGTGTGGATTGCAAAAAACTAACAATGGACATGATCCAGAACTAACTGTCCTCACAGTCAAACATGATGGTGGCAGCATCATGCTGTTGAGATGGTTTTTCTTCCCACACTGATCGGATTTGATGGTCAAGTGGATGGAACTAAGCACAGGACAATTGTGGAGGAATGAAGCAACAACTGAAATCATACAACCAGAGCCACAATGGAAAGTAGTAAAGAAGTCTAGTCAAAGTATAGATTCAAACCCAATCCTGAGAAAAGACGCTCACAGCCTGATTAAGCTTGAGCCATTTTAACAGATGTTAGAAAAATACCACAAAACTTCTACAGTTGTATTTGCAGCAAAAGGTGGCTTTATTTTATTGATTCAAAGGGATGAATACAAATGAACACCACACTTTTCAAATTTTATTTCTGAAAGATATGTGTTATAAGTTCTTGACATAATCCCATCAAATCTGGGATTTGATGGGATTTTCAAACTTGACAAAATTTGAATAGGTTTAAAGTTTTTATGAACACTTCTGCATGAAAACAAACCGTCTGGTATTTGGCGCCATCTAATGGGCATTATTCAAAATCACACAGATGGGCTAAATGAACGCATCGTCCTTATTCCCTCCCTCTTGACTCAGTTGCTGTGAATTCAGGTAATTTATGCACTAATTAATTTTCTGAGTAGCTGTAATTGGAGAACCGGCAACGTTTATCCTGTACCTTGTGAGAGCAAATTAAGAGAAAGTACCAATTAAGTGTCGCATGTTTTGTTTTCAGTTTATTAATTCATAGAGCTTGAACAGTTGCAGCCGCATTAGACTGATTTGTTGCCGTCTGATTCACTGACTTTTGGAGTATGTACAGTTCTGCTTGGTTGCAGGTTTCTGTGACCCCTTGCCGATCCTCTCTGAGGTCTACCGTTGCCACTAATTCATCTAGCTAATATTTTTTTTGCACACGTGTGAGCTGCATGAACTCCGAGCAATGATAATAGGTGTGTTTTTGTCTCTGGTGGTGCTGATACACGTCACATGCCATCTCTCCGTGCCCGGCCGCGGTGCCAAGAGAAGGGCTTAAACCTGCGTCTGGAGATGGGAGTTGTGAGATCCCAGGGAGCGCATGCTTGGCACCGTGAAATAGGATTTGGGAAGGACCGAAGCAATGAAGCGAGAGGGAGAAAGGCGACTGCCAAGTCCTCTCTAAGGATTTGGTAACCCCCTCCTCACCCCATAAACACATAGTTGGAGTCCTTACACACACATGTGGGGGTATGAGAGAGAGAGAAAGACGGGATTTTGTGGATGGAAAAAAAAAGGCAGAGAGGGAAATATAATGAGAGGAACAGCGTTTGGAGCAGCACGGTGACCTGAACATGTGTTCCTCACCGTAACCAACTCCTACAACTCTCTAATCCTGCCAGGGCTTCTCCAGGTGCTTCCTACCCACCTATGCAACCATATCCCAGCTCACATAGGCAGTGACATACATGTGCTGCTCTCCCACATGCAAAGATCGGCACGTCATTCTCTAAAAGTGACAAAGTAGACAAGAAACGCACTAACTGGAGGAAGAGACTGGGAGGGGAGGTAAATGGGCGGGACTTCTCATACGGCTGTCAAGAAGGTGATTGATTTTCCGCCCCTCTGTTATCGAGGCCAGCAGCCACGAGGACCCTGTCCAACACTCGCAGAGCTATCAGCAGCTCCGTGGGCTGAAAATAGGCCTATCAAGCCTCATCTGTCTGCCTCTCTGCGTCACGTGGTCATTACGAATATCTAATCTGCATAACTGGCTGTGTGTTTGCGTGCAGGAGAGAGGCAGCCAGAGGATGCTCACTCAGTGTGGCTGTGAACACACCACCAATGCTTCATCGGTGGTGTGTTCACAGCTTCTGCTCAAGGCATGATGGTGTCACTGCAGAAAGTAAGTCGAATCTGTCTAAACCAAGGCTTTAGGATGTTTTTTTCTCTTTTCTAATTTCATAGTGACATAAAAGAAGTGTGCCTTCAAATATAGACTGCTGTTTTCAAAAGTGGAAAATATTTTCAAGTCAAACCTCTGAATTTCTCTGTCTTCACCTGCCCTCCCGCTTCTTACCTTTTGATCCTCACCCTCTGTTACTCCCCCTGCAAAGTGATTTCTCCCCTTTTTTTTCCCTTCCAATTTTCCACAAAAAGGACTTCTGCAATTTTGCCATTACTCATATTATTGCTGGTGGCTGCAAAGCGAGTCTTGGCTCTGTTCCTCGGGGGTAATTGGAAACTGCAGGTGTGAGAGGGCACATTAGCATACCCAAGTCTCGCACAGCATACTGCTTCAACCCTAATGGCAGCGTGAAAAATACATCTATCACGCTAATGCTGAAAAGATGGATGTGCGCTGCGGTTGCACCGCAGAGGCCAGTCATAAAAATGCGGTGGCCTGTGGTGTTAGCGAGCCGCAGGACTCTTTCCCCAAAGTGTTTCGACAGTATGTATGTGCAAGTACCTGAGACATAAAGAGAGAGAGAGAAAAAGAGAGAGAGAGAGAGGATGTGGTGGGCATCTCAGACTCATTCAAATATTTGGCAAACTTACCTTAGAAATGTGTTCCTTTGTTCAGCAAAAACATACAGATCCAGCATTTAGAAATGCATTTGCCAAAACTCAGCTCAGCTTTTAGAATCACTTACAATATTAGTTTAAATAGCTGAAATAGATCTAAGATTGAACGAGTGATCAAAGAGAAACTGCTAAAAAGAATTAGAGACACAAAATGACTTCTAAATACAGATTTGAGTTTGACTGACCTACAGTTGTACCTCCTAAAAATATTCAACGACACACTGCAAAAAAAAAAAAAATCATTCATAAATATCTAATTTCTTCAAGTGGTCGCAATGAACAAATTGCAGAAATCAATTAAAAGAGTAAAAATAATCTTTAAAAAAATGTTTGTACGAGTTTCTTAAGCACTTTAAATACTGCCTCATACTTTCACTGAATACACACACCCTAAACAAATTGAGAGTTGCTGGAGATATTTTATTGTATGTTGGAAATATGGAAACTAAGTCAGGAGAATTATCTAAAAAGTTCAGGGAAGAGAACATAGCCTTATACAAACAAGGGAAACATACAAAAAGAAAGGCTACTATGAACGTAACTCACCAGAGACACAGGCTTCATGTCTATTCCTTAATTTTGATGATCAATTTTTGCATCAAATATAAAGCGATAAGCTCGTAAGTTTAAGATTGACATTCTCGGTGAGAAGTTAAAAGTTGTCTGCTTGTGCCTTGGGCTGGCTCTGATCGCAAAAAAGTGTACATATATTCATAAAGATTTAGTGAATTCTGTGCATATACCATCCAACATGTAGCCTCAACAGCACTCTTAATAAGAGTAGTAATCAGAAAAAAATTGGTAAGACATTCAGCAAAAGACTGATAATTTGTAGCAAGGACCTTTATGTGGGTGCCTTCCAGTCTAACCCTACACCACACACCAACCCAGCTCTTCAAGGGAGCCATAAAACCACACAAAACTCTCATTGCTCTAAGTCTGTCAGGTGAAAAAGAAATATCCAATGCTCACGCATTTTAAAGAAATCCAAATTGTCAAATCTAATTGCAGGATATTTTGTGTAACTGGATGTACGAGTCACCAGGGCCACAGTTTTTCATCAGAAAAGAGAAATTTAAAGCAGAGCAACCAATTTCTTCTAAGGAAGCAAAATAATGACCCATTTGGACCCCCCACCAAGTGTGCATGAGGGTGTATGCCCCTTCAGCTTTCTAACCATGTTATCAAATTGAAGGGGCACACAAGTCTGTATGTGTTATTACCATATCCACACACACATGCACAAGCAAAGAACTGCACAGTTTCTTTGTCCTGTCTTTGTTTTTTTTTTTTCTTGTCTATGCGGCGGAGCAGTAACAGCTTGTTAAACAGTGACATCCATTGACTCCCAGGCCCCCTGCGGAGCACATCTCCCTGCAGTCGATGCTGCATGCACTCTCCATGTGCCAGCCGTCACTCCACGTCTTCAGGAAAACTGTGGTTTCTTCGCAGTGACAAGCTCGATCTGGTAGCCAGATCAAGCTTTTATTTTGATTGTAGAAAAAGACAACACAAACAGGTTGAAGGTAAAAAAAGGAGATGGAAAACAGTCAAAAAAAAAGAGATGAAAATAGCCTGAGAAAGGTGTTAAAAAGACTGAACTCTGCTCTCTGCATGAACCTAAGTGACAGTTGTTAATCACATGTGTGGAACTGCATCCTCAGAGCTATCAGTAGCAAATGGCAGATAATCTTCAAATTAGAATCGGATTAAAAATCCATTTTCTTGATTATTTTAATTTCCAATAAATACACAATGTCAGAATATTATAAATATTTATAAAATATGAATATGCAGTACTTTTAGTGCATTTTAGTAGCGAATGTATTTTGTATAATAAATGCAGCGTTGCATTAAATTATGGAAAATTATGGTTAAAAAAAGAAATAATATATACTTTAAATTCCAGTTTAAATTGTATTTACTGTCTTGTATAAAGGACTTTATGGATTTTCATAATTGTTTTGTTACTAAGGTTTCCATTTTTGCCTTACATTTCTTTAATGAATAATTGTAGTGACATTTGAGATGTTTAATTTCACCCTTAAAATTGTGCCTCATGTAAGAAAAATAAATTTCTGATTTGAGTAAAAGAATTCGTTAAGTGAACTGGTGGATCTTTTCTTCCAATACAAAGAAGTTCATTCGTCTTCTGATTTTTGACGGTTGTTAAACTGGATGATTGATATTTTAAAAAAAACAAAACAATATTGGAAATTGAACAATATATAAATGGAAGGCCAGTACACAACATACCTGTCAAGTTTTGAATTTGAGGGTACAGGAAACGTTTAGCTGTCTGCTGCTACCGTCAGAGCAGGGTTGCACGTATTTACGATAATATGGGAAAATACTAATACGGGAACCCGACAGGAAAGACGGGTAAAATATGGTAGCTTCTCGGCCAAAACAGGAGACTTGACAGGCATGGTACACAATCACAACAGCTTGGCACCTCCTCTTCATCCTGGCCACCAGCTTGGTCAGACACTGCTGTGGGATGCCATCCCATTCTTCTGCTGTTGAGAGTCAGCCGTTGTGGTTGTATTGGTCACTCTAGCAATGAGCAGCACATCCAAGTCGGTCCCAACTGTGTTCAACAGGGTTGAGGTCAGTACTGCAAGAAATGCTACCCCATCCTCTCCAATTCTGGGAATGGTCAGCGGTAAACCACTTTTAGGGAGCGACCGTTAGCATCCTGGAAGACAGAGTTCAATCCAAATGAGGGAAAATTATTGCCATTGATTGCAAAATCTCATCTTGACATATTTCTTCACGGAGATGTCCTCTAGTGATGTTGAGGTTTGTTTTTCCAGTGAGAGAGATGACACCAAATACCATCATGCTGCCTCTGACAACAGCTGTTTGGTATTGGCAGAGAGAAGATTTTGCAGGTTTTTAAATCGGTGCCACCCGCTTAATCAACTCTGTTCCTCAAGCCATTAACGCAGATTAGTCACCAACGTGGCACAAGGTAAGAGGAAATAAATAGGATTTAAAACTGCGTAAGATTTATTAAGATTGCTATTAAAAACAAATGATCAATCAAACACAAATTGAAAGTGTAGTGGATTCTGAAAATAATTGTTTTCCCCTTCACACTTTGGTTTCTCATTTTCCTCATTCCAGAGTATAACAATAATCACATAAATGCTTTCCCATTAGATTGATTAATTTTGTTTCAAGCATCAATATGATGCTAAACCTAAGCTACAAGCTAGTGTTGGATCTATCAGAGGCGTCTCAAGATTTTACACTGTTAAGCATTTAAAAATTGATGCTCAGACACTTTGCTACTTGTAACGTGTCACAAAATGCAAGTTGTTTGAATTATTGAAGTTGATGTAATTAATTTTTACATCTCGTCTCCTTCTTATACGAAAGAAATGGTGGTTTGAAACTTTTGCACACCACTGTAGTTGCACAAATTTGTTGGTAAAGGTATTCATCACTATTTAAGAACTTGAGCACTCAAAAAAGAAAAAGTAAAGTCAAGGAAAATGTTCAGGACATTTAATTTCCTACAATTTATACATTCCCCTAGTTATTTAGAAGAACTTGATATGAAAACGGAATCAAATGTGTTGCATCCAGAAAATTTGTGTAAAAAAAACAAAAAGAAAACGACAACAAGAACTACATATCATAGCTTCTGCAGGTGCATGTTAAAAAAGGTAATGGTTGTATAATAATAGCTTGTTTATTATGCTTTTTTAAAAAAACTCTCATACAGGCAACATCCATCCATCCATAAAATTGCATAAAATACTATCCCTATCAGCCATCCTGCTCCACTTGCAGATATTTCTAAACATATTCAAAGTGACAAATGTTTTTTTTTAAATCATATCCACCATAGACTTTGGCATTTTACATTTTGTTAGGCAAACAATGGCTCACATTATTTTGCTTTTACTGTCAGACTGCTATGTTTTGAGCTGACACCCAAATAGAGTTGTTGCACATTCTGGGGAGAGATTGAGTTAATACACGATTTGTAAAGCAGATTCTCATAATGTGATTGCCTTCCTCAAGTCTGAAGTCTTGTGTTTGCGAATATCAGAGATAAAAATGAATAAAACTTACAAAAATCTTTGCCTTGCTCCATTCTTTAATCTCACAGAATCCTGTTTAGAGTTAGTGAGAGTTTGATTTATTTTCCTTAATCCAGCCTACCAGCTCAGGTGGACTACATTGCAGCTGTGGCAGACTTTTAATTTTCAGATGGTGGATTAAACAACGCCATGCGAGATCCCCAAAGTTTTCCATATTGTTTTATAAGCTAACTGAATTAAAACTCTTCGTCTCTTTATTGCTAACCTCTCTGCTGTGTTCCTCAGTCTTCATGTTTGATTTCTTAAGTGCTCACAAACCTCTGAGGTCTTCACAGAACCATTGGCTTTACACTGAGATTGAACTCCCCACAGATGGCCTCATGTTAAAGGTAATTAATTACACCACATTTTCTTTAGAGTTATCAAAGATTTTCAATCACATTTTTGAAAAACCTGTGGAGCGTGAACAGCTTTATTAGGCACTTTGTTTAGTGCTTACCTGTTTCTTTAGCTGCTTTTTGTTCATAAGGCGGTTTCATTAAACTAATTAATGTAGAAAGATGTTTTCAAACCTTCTGGTAAATTAAAAAAAAAAACCTGAGCATGAGAGGCAGCAGGTTTGTGTCATATGTAAAGGTGGACTGTCTTTTTATTCACAAATTTCTGTCCTAAAGGTGTGTGAAGGTGTGATGAAAACATACACACCATGTGAGCTGTTGGTCTCCTGGGTTTGCTTACGTTGAGGTGTGAAAAGTGCTCATGTGTGTTTTTAGCACATGTATTTGTCCGCATGTGATTTCCTTGCAGGCGGTCGGATGCTCCCGAGCTGACTGGCTGTGAGGGATTATTGTGGGATTAGGGGTTTCTCGGTTACCACGGTGAGATGATAATCACAGTGGCTGTCCTTTGATCTCTACAGGGATAGCAGCGTCAGTCAAACAGGAGGCTCTCAGCGCTGCTGCGAGCATGAACATGTGCTGGACGCTTTCGCCGAGCCGGGCATTACATGTGGCGTTCGTGTGTTGATGTTTTGTGTGAATCAGCTGTCAGCTGTTGGACGAAAGGAGGAGACAAAAAGGTTTTTTTTTTCTTTCTCCCAGCAGAAGATGAGTGAATTTATGTTATATGGAAATAAAATATGGCTCTCGCTCCCCTTCTTGCCTCCAGATGGTCCCTGTGGAGAGAGGGTGATTATCTGGCCCATCTGAGACAGGGAACCTGAGAGTGTTGATGTTGGGTGGGCAGTGCGGTACCACGCCAAGTCTCCTGTCCCCAGGAGCCTGAACATGATCCCCTTTACCTGCCCCCCCCGCCCCTCTCGTCTCTCTGGTCCTCCGCCCTCCCTCCACCACCACACCACCGGCTTGACTTACTGCAGCTCCCCAGAGCACTTGTCTCCACCCTGAGATAGACTTTCTCCCTCCTGACAAGGCACGGCCTGGATTACAGGAATACCTGAACACGCTAGAAGAAGGTGACAAGTGAGACAAAAAGAGGGGAAAAGCAAAGAGAAACAAAGGGAGGTAACTTCTTAGGTGCAAAACATTCTGCAGGGGCAAGGTGGTAATTGGGAACTTAGCAGAGCATTCTGCTCCGAGGTCCTGTTTAGCTATCCCATAAATAAATAACAAGGGGTCAACGTTGGTAATGCTGTCATCGTTTTGATTTTCAGTCTTCAGCCTGCTTTTTTCTTCTTCTTCGCTTCTTTCTCTCTCTCTCTTCTCTTTCTTCTCATCATCTTCCGTGTTCCCGCTGCCTGCTAATCAGGCCGAGTCTTTGGTTTCTCTGCCTCCGAGTGATCTGAGTTTATCAGAGCTGCCTGTCAAAGCCACAGGGGTCAATGAGCGGTGCTGTTGGACCAGAGCGCAGGCAGAGCCAAACATGGATCATGGTCACAGAGCTGACGGATCGAAACCCAAAGAGATGCTGCTAAAAGCCTTACAGAGTAATGATAACAAGATAAACTAATGTTATTATAACAAGCTGCTTCATAGTTTAGTGGGATCTGGACTTTTAAAGATTGATCTGTGGACGAGTTTTAGAATTGAGTGCAACTCTTGTACAGCTGCACCTAACCACATTTGCAACATTTAACGTAAATAACTGTTAATCTCATTTATTAACTGATTGAGTTGTTCCTGTGAAGATCACTAACAATATGCATAAAATACCCATTGCTGTTTTTATATAATCAAGTGTTGTGATGTCTTCCATATTTCTTGGCAGCCTTAATAAAGACATACCTTCAAACAATTCCTCTTTAATTCTATTAAATTAATCTGACTCTTAGAGATTTAGGAAAATCTAACTTGATTTTATTAAAATAGTGGGAAAAACTCCTAAATTAAGATTTCAAGGATTTTTAAAAATTATTTTACAACATTGATTTGAAAATAGTGGATCCCCAAATAATTTCTATAAAATAAATATAACTGAAGCATTTTACTTTTCCAAGACTGCTTTTAAAGTCGTACCTTTATTTGTCCGTGTGATGTAAAACATATAAATAAATGTAATAAAAGTCATGTTATACAAAGTCCCATTATTCCTAGGCATGATTCAAAAATGGAAAATTAAGAGAACATATTATTTAAGAAAAGCAGTTTGATCTTTATACGTCAGGTAATGGCTACAAGCTAATATGTATGGTGTAAACTTTGGAATTAAAACAAATAAGAAAAAGCAGAGTGGAGGATGTAAAGTGCAGCATTTAGTTTCTGTGGGAGATTATGCTACTGCAATAAGAGAAGAATTTATTTTTATAGTTTTTTTGAACACACCTTTACCTGATGCTCCAATAAATGTAAAGGGAACTGGATATTGGTTATACATAAGATTTGACAAAAGTTGATGATTTTATGATGCTTATAAGATCAATATGTGAAGAAAAGTTGCATTTTTTTTTAAACTTTGTTTGGCTATCTAAAACTTTCCTCCTTTTTGTCCCGTTTCCTTTCCAACCAGCCAGACTACAGGACATTACTCTAACGATCAGTGTTGTTAAACAGCTTGAATGCTTAAAAATTGTGTCACTACAAACAAATTAAATAATTGTGTTTTGCTGTTAGTAATTATGGAATACAATGCCTTATGTATTAAAGTACAGCAGCTTTTTGTGTATGTATATGTCTGTAGGTGAATAACAGGGGATTTATATTCTGGAAACGTTAAGCCGTTGTTGTATAATGCATATAATAAATTTGTCACTGTCCCACTCTTTATGTCAAAAGGAAATCTGACAATGGTGACCACATTTCTGCCGCTTTCTTCTTTCTTTATCTTTCTCTAACTCAGGTTTTATTTCTCCGAATAAAACCTGATTCTGTTGCAGATAAAAATAGCAAATCCTCAAAGGTGAGAACCTTCAATTGAATTAGTTACAGACTATTTGAATTTCAATTAATTAACATTTCACCATACTTCATTTTTACAGTACATACTAAGAGTACTAATTCAAATCATCTATAGTTTCTAATTTAGAAATGTAAAAAATGGGTAATTTTCCTGCGGTTTCCACCCCTGCAGTGGATCCCTGAGAAACACTGCTGTTCATTCAAAAGAGGGCAGTGTAACCACACTTGCAGGTGATGCTTTCCCCTTTTTTTAAATTTATTTCATACAAACAATTTTCCCCCCATAAACGTGTAAATCTGTATTGTGTGTGGTTTTTTTTTTAAACTTTACAGTCAAGCCTCTTTTATACCATCTTGTATTTTTTTTTCCAACGTTCTAATTTTTTATTTTTTATTTTTTTCAAATGAATAATCTTTGGGTCGGGGCAAAACAGTTGGAAAATATTATGTATGGCTAATTTCAACAGACATTTTCAACAGTTAGTGAAAAACGCAATGGTCAAGCTGTGAGAAAAAAAAGCTTCACCTGGTAATTGCTGCAACACCCACTGACCCATGAGCAACGTGCATCAGCATACACCTAAGAAAATTGCTTCATAGTTAGCGCATTATTGTTTCAGTGATGGCGGAGAGGTTGCCTTGCCTGGCCCTGGGTGGCATCATTAACACAGGCTGGAGCAACACGTTTAAATCAGATGGCTTTGTCACAGGTGTAACTACTGCTGTTCATGCATGTGATTAATGTCCCCTTCTTTGATTAATTTCCTACGTTGGCTGAGAAGCCCTCGCATTTGTGATTAATGAACCTGCAGTCTAATATAATGTAATACCGGTCTGGTAGGTGCTTATTTTATTTATTTATTTATTTTCATTTTATACATACGTGCGTGTGTGTGGATGTGTGCTCACTTTGTTTGCCGGTGTGCAGCATCTTTTAAAACCCACAGCTCAGTTGGTGGAGACAGCAAATAAAGAAAAGGTCACACTAGAAAAAATAAAATAAAATCTTTCATGACAGAAAGAAAAAACAACATTCTCAAAAGAGGAGAGTTTGTGTTACTTTAGAGCCGTGACTGAGTCAAACAGCAGCCTTGCAAAAGTATTCACGTCCTTTGATGCTTTTTCACATTTTGTTGCAAATAAATTAGTGTTTTCTGAGATTTTGAGCACCACACCAACACAAAGTATTACAAGAAATGGAAGTAATTGTTGATATTTTAGCCTATAGATAAAAATATCTAAAGATAGTTTCTGCTCTGATAAGATAAAATTCAGTGCAACCAACTGTCTGCAGAAGTAACCAAATTAGTAAACAGTATAAACCTGCATGTTGTTCAATCTCAATACGAATCCAGCTGCTCTGAAAAGGCCTCAGAGGTTCGAAACATTAGAAAGCAAACTGATTCATGACGACAAGGAAGACAGCAGACATGTCAGGGATACAATTGTGCAGAGGTTTAGAGCAGGGTTAGGATGTAAAACAACACCTCACACTTTGAACATCTCATGCAGAACTACTCAATCCATCATCTGAAAATAAAAAGAGAAAAGCCCCAACTGGAAACCTACCAGTACATGGTTGTCCACCTAAACCATCAGGTGACGGGAAACTAGAAGGTCAATCCGAGAAACATCTGCAGCAAGTGGAACAATCTGTCAAAACAGACAATGATTAGTTGTGGAGCAAAGCTGGTGTTTTATGGACTAACAGTAAGAAGAAGCCCACAGTTGAAAGACCTGGTACATTACTTTGTGTTATTCTGTCACAACATCCCTATAAAATGCTTCCAGTTTGTGGTTTTAATGTGACAGACAGTGAACATTTTCAAGAGGTGTGAATACTTTTGGAAAGCAACTTATTTTGGGCTAATTCAGAAAGTATTAAAGAGTGAAGACCAAGAAAGGCTGAAAAGCACAAATCCATATCCAGTATGTAGATTCTGCTCCAGAACCTCAGAGAACTTCAGTCTATTTTTATTTTATTTCTCAAGAGGAAGAAATGTACAGCTTGGTTTACCCTCAGTGTTGACCTTTTGATGTCTAAGTCGATATTTTCTCCTTTTATCCCCTCTCCTCTCAGGCCTCTTCTTTCCCCACCTTCGCCATTTTCCCAGCGGTGACAGAGACGGAGGACACAGGGATCTGTAATTAGCTGCTTGACCCCGGGGTTGGGTTGTGTGACCCCGGCAGCCGCGAAGCGCAGATCCAGGCTGATCAGATGAGTAGTTCTCAGGGATCAGTGGTTGAAAGACAGCCGCCGCCGCACCTCGGCCAACTCAGTCACTCTAGCCAACCCCTCGCAGAGAGACGGGCACGGTTACAGGAGCCCAGCTGCCGAGGTCCAGACAAGGTCTCAAACACCTGTCTGGACGGTGTACAAATATACAGACGCATGCTTTTTAACTTCCTCCGACGGTGATGTGGCTGCAAAGTACATTACCTTTCAGTGAGGGATCAGGAAGGAGTGGAGGTGTGGGTGGCTGGGGGGCTGGTAAACTGATCCCGTTAGGGGAAGGATAGGGGAGGGAGGGGATGGGAGATGAAGGAGGAGCAGTGCTGGCCCTTGGTCAAGTGCCTTGTACTCCACAAACAGGCGGCGTCTAGTTACACTTTACCTGAGAAGCCGAGTCTGGGGAGTGGATTAAAGAAAAACAAGCATCTCGACCACCCTGCCCCTAAAGCTGCACCTTCTTTGGTTAAAGAAATTGTCACTTTTAATACAGTGATATTTAATAAATTACAATATACGTCCCAATGAGTCTCCTTTGTCAGAATAAAAGCACCTTTTGAAAATAACAACCTTCAAGGAGGTTTTAGACATACTTTTTACTAAACCCACATTTCTGTTTCTAAACATACTGCTTTTTTTATTGGTCTGATGTGATATCCTAGTTTTAAATGTTGTGTTTTCATTCTGTAAGAGGAAAATTATCATAGTGAAGACAGAAAAGGCTTTCAAGCATCTATCTGTGTGCAGTTCATCTACACAATGTATTTCACTTAGTAATAAAGTTCCTAAAATAAATAGACTTTTCAGTAACGTATTGAATAGGTCTGTATCTACATCCACAATGTGACATATATTCAGTACAATTACATAAAAATAAGAAATATTTGTGATGGAAAAATCTAAAACATGAGCAAAGTCCAACAACTTGCTTTCATACAAACCCTTAAATCAACATCTTGTTAAAGCACTTTTTGATTCAATTTCGGCTTTCAGCATTTCTAAGAGGAGTCTGACAGGTTCCTACGTCTTGATATGACGATATGCACCAAATCCACCAAATCTATCGGATTGTGACACCATCGCTTATCCAAAGTCTCCTACAGGATACCATACAGATCTATAATATTTAGTCCTTAGCCTGGACTCTGCCTTGGCTACTCTAAAACTTCATGGTGAAACCATCCTAACACATGGGATGGCTAGGATGGTTAGCCAGGTATTAATATTTTATTTGAAAGAAATTGCTTCTGTCTTTCTGTCCTAATTGTGAGTCCAGACATATGGAGAAAACAGCAGACTGCCATCACATGCAGATCAGTACTAACCACGAACTCCACGAACTCCTGAAACCTCATTCTCTTGGCAGCCTCACTTACCAATTTTCATCTTGTCAGTGTAAATTTTGGAGAAAAGTCCGGTTTTAGTAATGTCACTGGATTCACTCTGGCACTGGTGTGTATGTAAAGCTGTGAAGTTTTTTTTGTTTTTCTTTGCACCTTTCTTCTTCATTGATACCTCCACAACAAGATCATCTTAATAATGTGTAGCTTCTCCTCAAGCTATGGATTTAGCTGAAGGAAGAAAGAAGCAAGTTTACAAGTGCAGCTGAACTTTGTTTAAAGTTTAAAGTTGATCAAATTAACAGATGTTAGATCTGAACCTAAAAACGTTGGAATGTAATGAAAGTATGCTTTAAAGGCATGATTTATTCATTCCAGATTGTGCATGTATTTATACGGCCAGATTATTGCAGATTTTTTCCCTCCAACAGATTTGTTTGTTTTCCAGTTGAATAATGCAGAAAAACCTGGGGTTTTTACCAGCGGTGTGCAGACTTTTGATATCAGCATAAAGGGAAGGAGAGAGCCATAAAGGACGCGCTGGGAGAGATGTTCACCTGAGACAGCGCAGTCACCGATGCTCGGGGCGCAGCAGCGTGACCTGAATGCTGACAGTGTTTGAAGTTTGAAGGAAAAAAAAAACAAAAAACAGCGACACAAAAGCGTCTCGATCTGAAATTATTGCCCTTGGGGTTGGGAATGAAGAGATGGGAAGTAATAGAGAGGAAGACGGCGAGGAGATGGAGAGAACACAATATGAA
Source organism: Brachyrhaphis roseni (assembly GCA_903066815.1). Taxonomy (NCBI): domain Eukaryota; kingdom Metazoa; phylum Chordata; class Actinopteri; order Cyprinodontiformes; family Poeciliidae; genus Brachyrhaphis; species Brachyrhaphis roseni. The sequence goes on from CAEFZY010075257.1 coordinate 24,263, forward strand.
AAAAGCAGTTTCCCACAGGTCTGCTTAAAAGTTCAAACCAGCCGTTTAGTATACCTGTTCTGTCGCCTTACCCCTCTTTGCGTCTCTTAAGTCATCGTGTTTACACAAGCTGTTACTGTCGTCTCCCTGTTGTCTAACCCGCTGCTGCTCTTCCTCCGTCTTTCCCGTCTTTCTTTGTCTCTTTTCCTGCCGGTTGGAAATCTGCGAGGCTTGCTCATCGGCGCCAGCGTCTGTTAATCCCCCTCCCAAAGCACCTTAGCAACGCTAGGAATTTAGAGATACTAAAAAAACCCCACAAACACACACACACACACACACACATATATATGCACGAAACAACAACTGTTCTTAACACTGTGCTCATATTGGCAAGAGTGGCCACATCTTGAGATGTGGGTGTGTGCGCGTGTGTGTGTTTTCCATAAGTAGTTGGTAACAATCTGGAAGGGTGTGATAACCAAGGATCTCTCAAGAGTGTGCATGCGTGTGTGTGCAAAGACAGAGCGCAGGTTTTTGTGGTAACACCAGAAACCTGGTAATCACTGCATGTAGTCACCTGAGAAGCTCATTATCTTGTCTCTATGCATGTTTTTGTTGTTGTCCGTTCACAGTTCGCCTACCGAGGCGTCAATGAGAGAAGAAGAAGAAAAAATAATCAAAAATCAAAAATAGACAAATTATTGTGACTTATGCTATCATGGGTGCAACTTTGAGGCTGTAACTCAAATGTCTTTTATGAAAAAAGAAAAAAACAAATCAATAAAGCAAGGTTACAGCACTCACAGGAATTACGACGTCAGTTATTTTCCCATTTATTGGTTTTGTAGTTGTTTTTTTCCATAACAACAAGGATCACCCCTCCACCTCCTGTTTTTCTCTGCCCAAAATCAATTACTTAAGGGGCAATGGTAAAATAATTGAGGGCACATTTAGGCCTTGGAATTAATACATATTTTAAATGCTGAAACTTTTTCTGCAACTTTTACTTTGAGGAGTTAATTTACTTCTGAATTAGAAAATACATTTTATTTTTTGTGCATTATTATCTTTACACAGGGAAGAACATTTTCAGTTTATTTAATTTGCTCTTCTTCATATTTTTTTTTTGACCTCTAAAACCAGACTAAATCACATCATCAGCTGTAAAACAAACCATTGGCTCTGAACCTAAACAATAACATATGACATGCACACTCACACACACCAGAAAGATGTTAATTAGAACATAACTAAGCACTAGTTCCTTTCTTGTGTCTGCATAAAAAGAACCTGCCAGAGGTTTGTTTTCAAATTAAAATTGCTCCCACTAACCACAGTGACTGAGGGCCAGGGCCGAACAGAAAACAGACAGCAGAGTTTTAATTGATTCCCTTTAACAGGCACTAACTCTGTGTAAGGTGACAGTTCTCTGGTTACACAGTAAATAGGAATAGTCATGAAAAGTTTGTGACAATTTTTGCCAAACGAAAAATGCAGCGGATTCTTGGGAAACATGCCAGCTAAGGGGCTAAGATTATTAAGATGATGAGGTTTTCTGCAAATGGGACAAGGAAAGGAGAGCTGCAGTATGTAACCCAGTTCTTGTGTGCACAATGCCTCGCAAAAGTATTCGCACCCAATGAATTCCTTTATATTTTGACACATTATAACTAGAAATTCTCCATTCATTTAATCAGGTTTATCTGATAGATCAACACAAGCTAGTACATGATTGCCAAGTGCAGGTAAATAAGCACATTTCTTTCCATTTTTTCAAACAAATCAAACTCTAAAAGCACAGTGTGCCGACACATTCAGAGTTAATACTTTGTAGAAGCACCTGTTGCTGCAATTGCTTCAAGTCCTTTGGGGAAACGTCTCTACCGATGTGCGACATCAAGCGTCTCTGAACATCAGCTTTCAATTTTGTCGCAGATTCTCATTTGGATTTAGGTATAGGCTTTGACTACACCTAAACGAGGCATATGAATGTACTTTGATCTAATCTGTCCCAATAAATCCTCTGGTGGATGGTTGCTGTAGTCTGTTTTACTCCAACAGGTTTTCTTCCAGTATTTGAGTGTATTTAACTCCAGCTGTGTCATGATCTGTCTAATTTTCTGATTGATAGATTAAAAAGAACTTCATGAGAAGTTCACAGCCATTGTAGCGTTTCAAACTTCTCCATAACTTTATCCCTGACCCGACTGGGGCGTTTTTATGTTGTTGTTTTTTCTTTAACAATGTTCTCTGGCAAACTCCCAAGACTTTCACAGATCAGCTGCAGTTTTTTTTTTTAATTTTTTTTTTTACAAAGATTACAACACATAGATGTAAAATAATTAACTTAAATAGGTGCCTTGTGGAGACATTTTTGTGCTGGATTTTATTGAATATATGTGGCTAAGAAATGTACAAATGCATTGTACATTTTTCAAAATTTCCGAGCATCCTTTAACATCTACCTTATATCTATGCAGGCGATATGAATACTTCTGCAAGGCACCGTTTGTGTTGTGGTCCAGATGTGCTGAAATCACTTTTACACAAAATATTGGGCAATCAGTGGAATGTCATTGTGTCATTCAAGAGTTTATAAGGTTGGCAATCAAAGTGTAAAGAGTAAATTTAAGGATGTGATTGTCTCTGACATTTCCTTGAAGGTCCTCTTTCCATTTCTCACAGCACCTTTCTTCCAGTGCTTGATGTAATGATGGCCTGCCAGCTGAGCAAGGAGACAGGGTGCGATCAGTAAATTACGGTTTCCACTGGGTGATCCACGTCCACTGGTTATGGTCACTTTGCTGGAAGAGACAAAAACAGAAAGAAGAAGGAGGACAAACAGTATGAGAATCACACATTAAGAGTCATTTACTCTCTGATGATGTTGTTTCTAAGCTGATTTATTAATTTATCAGTTCAATCAGAAATAATCCAGTTAATCCCATTTTAAAACAGCTTGATATTTAACGGCCGTGGAAACTAATAGCACACGGTTGCGATCATTAAGAACAATTTATCAGTGCCTCTTCGACATTTCGCAGTGACATACAAATCCTTCACTTGTTTCTATCAGACTTATCTAAATAACCCCGGGTTGTTGATCACTCGACCCGGCGGAGTTCAGAGGTCAGCTACTTCAAGCGGCTATCGGTGGGCTGCAGGTTGCAGAAGGTGCCCCAGAACGGCTGTTTCTTATCTGAACTCTTTGACCCCTCATTAACCCCTCGCTACTGCTTTGAGAATTATCACCTGACACAGAGGAAAAGAAATCCTTCACAGCATCTGATGGGCTCATGTGTTTATCTGGCACCGTATGCGAGTCAGAGATTTAACAAGTTAGCGAGAGATGGCATTTAAATTATTTGGTAATAACATATTTAAATGTGAAATGTTTCCAATTTGAATGCGTTGTGTATTAAACTCATATGTAGGTATTTAAGTGTCTATTTAAATCCTGCGCTGCAACATATCAGAAATGTGTAGTATGTAACAAGTCAGGCACTGTTAAGGAGAAGATGATTGGTCTGCAGTTAACTTAACTTATTAAGGCTTTATTTGCATTAAAAGGAGAGAAAAATAAAATGTTCATAGTTCAAAAAATTATCCAATGAGCAGGGTGCAGTATGTTGCTGAAATATTTCGTTAAAGAATTTGTGCTTTTGGACATGAACAATATGACTTGTGTCAGGAAACAATCCCAAGAATGCCTGGATTCAAGGGATCCTGTTCTATTGCTGCCTAAAACATCACACCTGCTGGGTGGTGAGTCGTGTATTTCCCAGATAAGAGAAGCTATCAGTCTTGTCTTTATGCAAAAGTAGGTAAGATTCGTCAAAGCAGTGCACTTTTTCCTAGTATTGATGAATACATCTGTAGTTTCACAACAGGATACAAAACAAAATCCTAGATGGATTTGTATTCCGATTCCTTTCTTACACAAATAGACTTTACATGTTCAGTACTTTGAATGTTTTTTTTTTTCTTTTACTAGCTTAAAAGGCTAAGGTCAGTCAATTTTGGCCATTTGCAACCCTGCAGGCTCCTGATTAAATAACCTTTTTTAGGTTTACCTACTGAAGAAAAGGGACAGGAGCTGGAGGCATGAAGGTGAAATGAACTCGTACAATCCAGACATCACCTCCAAGTCAATCAAAGTTTTCTGTCTGGTGTTCTTTCTGCAAGGACATAATGTTTACTTGCGGTCTATTATATGCCCTTCATTCTCAGCTAGGATTTAAAAGAGATAATGTGTTTTCTAATAGGATTAGTTTTTAAAGAGAAAAAGATCTCAAGTTCTTAAGTCACCTTTCTTTCTGCCAATTAAAAGGAAATACGGATGGAATCTGAATGCAATATGAGAAGCAAGAAAATCTGTTATCCACAAATGGTCCATAAATCCTGAATTAGTAGCTATTATATTGCATTCATGTTGGAGAATGTATTGATAATCAGCCAACCAACCTGATCAATCCATCAACCAATCAGCAACGCCCTTATACGACCAAAGAACTTGCAAACAAGCTCAGTAATGTACGAGAAGTATAATTAATAAAAGAAAATTAAAAGCGAAAACATTGTAATCATCAAAAATCACATGAAATAGAGCACAAGCCTCAGAAAACAGCTAAACCAAGATTTAAAACAATCAAAAGGATTATTGTCCAAATGCAGACAGTTTGTTCCTTCATTTGGGTTAGGGACAAAAAACACCACCACCTTTCTTTCTGCTAGTTGGAGAGGAGAAAATAAGCTGGTAAGTTGACCTTATGGTCAGTCTACCAGTGAGTGAGGAAATGTTTTAATTCAAGAAAAGTCACACCTCCCAACATTTTGGATACTCATTCCAAAGCACAAAACCTGAGTGACATAGGAGGAAAAAAAATGTGCTTCAATATCTAGGTTTGCTCAGTTGGGCAAATTTTTGCTAAATGGACAAAGTCAAAAATTGGCCTGAAAACTGAATTTACAGAGAAGAACAGAAATCTCCTGCAAATGACAACCTAGAGCTGCAATTCTGTGCACAGAAGAGCAGTACTGCACAGGTCTGAAGAGGGGCTTACCCGTATTAATTATACCTATACAATACTCTATTGTGCCTGGCAACGGCATTCATATTCAGGCCTCTTAAGCTTTTTTGCACTTTGTCACATTACAACCACAATTTTTAAGATATTTTATTGATGTTTTATGTAAAAGACCTGCCCAGGTTTGTAAACAAAAATGATAAAGTGGAAGCAACAGGAAATTCAAAGATCTTTACATTTCTTCCATTCCTTCTACTTTATGTTGGTATATCATTGTTTGTGGTTCTTCTGAGACAAAATGTTAAAAACGTTAGAGCAGCTAAGTTATTTCATAGGGCACTGTGGTTGGAATTAAAGTACAGCTTTTTGCTTCATCAATTATAAAACTGTTCAGTTTGCCTGACACTTTACATTGCGCCTAATAAAATATGTCAAGTAGTTGTAAATGTGTCAATCATAAAAACAAGGATTACTATTTTAAGCTTGAAGACTCGGTCTATAAATGGTTTTCTATGATGCATCATTATGAAGGTGTGCCTATGAGAAGTGGGCAAATTGCAACGCTCATCGCCGTATTTTTGGAAGAGCCAAGCTACTAATTAAAGATGACAAGGCATGTGATGCAAAAAAAATGAATGAAAACAGTGCAAATTTCCAAGAAAATCTTAACCCCTTGCCATGTGTTGAGCTTGAGTGCAGATCTAATTGAAAAAAAATCAGACTGAAGTCCCAAAAGTTCGAAAGATAGCAAAGTCTAACAATTAAGCCCTTTCTGTTCTTGTACAGTTGGTTAAATTTATCTTATTTCGCTAAGATGACAGGTCATGCATCATTCTAATCTGGATGTTTTTTTTTTATTTGAGTCACATTAAACTATGTCAACAAGAACATTTGCAACAATCGTGTCAAAATATACAGATGTTTGTGGTTGCAGCATCATCAAATATGTAAAGGCTCAAGAGGCGTGGATGACGAAATTGAAAAAAATGTTAAACTGTAAGTAAGCTCTAACCAGAAATAAGATACAACTGAATTTAGAAACATTAAAGTTTTTGTTCTATTTGAGGGTGGTTACATTAATACGTGAAATCACGATCCAAATGCAAAACAACGACAAAGGAGCTTTCAATTAAACATAGTGAAGGTCAGAAAGAAAATCAGAAATGTCCTGCATGGCAATGAAGACACTTTCTGTTGAGATTGCATCACTGTTGGTATTTTGTAAAGCCACAAGACTTAAGAATATGGAACTGCAACTCTGCAGCCAAATGTGAAGTTTGCGGTGGAGAAGGTTGACATTTAATCATGACCTGCTTCATAGCCTCTTTTATTAAAGCCCTTTGATCTAAAATAAATAAATCATTCACTCAGACTTTGGCTCCGTTGTGGGTGTCATTCAAATTAGTGGAAGCGCACTAGAGGTGTTCCTAAGCTGCATATATCACACCGGTTTGGTCATACCTCTTGTCTTTATCGAAGTTGAATATTTAGAAGAAAACATGAAACGGTACATTTGGCAGAAAGGTTGGTAAGGAGGCCAAGATGTACAGGGTTAATGAGTATCTGCTGCTGTTGCTGCTGGAACCAGCAGAACACTAAGGTACAGCCCGACTGTGAGATGGGGCGAAGAAGAGCAGCTGAGTGTACACAGCAGAACATTTTGACTTATTGTACTTCTCAGACTCTTCTGATAAATCCCTTCTACTATAAGAGTGTGAGACAGACAGATGACTTACAGAAAGTTTTCATGATTCATTGCCTTTTTCACATTTAAATTTCCTTTTTTTGGTTTGCCTAAGCTGCTTTATTGCTCCGCAGAATCCATTACTCTTAAACTTACTGACCAGACCTTAAACTCATACTAATGGTACATATGGTTCACTCCACAGAGAAAGGAAAAACACCTCAGAACAGTGAACCATTAACTATAGCATGTTAAAGAAACATAATTTAAAACTGAATGATCATACTACATCTAGTCACTAAAATAGTCAATAGTTGTTTCATTTGCACAACATCATTTAAAAAAGTTAGAATATGGTGAAAACGTTAAATATTTCTGCATAATTGTATAAAGTGAAACCCATACAAATATAGATTCATTACACATAAAGTGAATAAGTCTAAGCCTTTATTTCTGGTCATTTTGATTGTTGTGGTTTACAGAGAATGAAACCCCCAAAATTCACCATCTCAGAAAATTTTAATATTACATAAGAACAACAAAGAAAGATATTTTAAACAGATATGCCAATTTTCTGAAAAGCTTGCTTATTTCTGTGCTCTCCAGACTTGGCTGGGGCTCCTTTTGCATGAATTACTGCATCAATATAGCATGGCATAGAGCAGGGGTGTCAAACTCCCTGCAGGGCTGCTGTCCTGCAGTTTTTAGATGTGCCACAGGTACAAAACACTGGAGTAAAATGGCTTAATTACCTCCTCCTTGTGTAGATAAGTTCTCCAGAGCCTTGCTAATGACATAATTATTCTATTCAGGTGTGGTGCGCAGAGGTGCATCTAAAAGTTGCAGGGCACTGACCCTCCAGGACTGGAGTTTGACACCTGTGGCATAGAGGCTCAGCAGCGGTACTGTTACAGGTGGATAGCATACGTAGATGAACCAGTTTCCAAGTGAAAAGTCCTGCTGGAAACTGAAATCATCATCTCCATAAAACTTATCAGCCGAAGGAAACATCAAGTGCTTGATTATGTTCTGCTTGTTGGCTGTGCTGCTTGTGGACTGGCAGTCCAACACCAGCAGATGAGATTGCACCCAAACGATCACTGACTGTGGGAACTTAACACTGTACTTCAAGCAACGTGGATTCTATGCTTCCCCACTCTTCCTGCAGACTACGACACTTTGATTTGCAAAACTTTGTTTTCATCTGAAAAGAGGGCTTTGTGACAAAATATGCTATACTTTTTAACAATTTAGTAATTTTTGGAGATGTACCAATAATAAAACAAAGAAAACAAACTAGCTACTTAGTGAAGACTAATTCAGAAGGGAATGAAGCATGAATGTTTGACAGCTGCGGTTTCAGATATGGGCGACATGGGCAAATACCCAGGGTGGAATCTCATCGGGGCGGCATGTGCCCCCAAGAGAAAATTGAAAACGCAAGCTGTGACTCAGGTTTACTGGGGTTAGGAAATTTGGACCACATCACAATCCATTTCATTTAAGTTTCAAAAAGCACCTTGAAACTTAAATCTTTGTGTTGAACTGCTTTAAAAAAAACATTCACATTTTTTGAAATTCTGCATTGGCAATAACATTTTTCTTGTACTGCTATTTCTGCTTTTATCAATAGATGTATAGTTATTGAAAAGCGAATGCACCTCTGAAAATTTGAAAGTTTCAGCTTAAGTCCGAATCATAAAAAATTTAAGTTTAACTTACTAACCAAAATGGGCCTTGCTTTAGTTGAACAAAACATCTACATATGTGTTTAGATTATTTATTTAAACACATATGTAGATGTGTCTGAGAAACTTTATGAACAAAAATAGCAAAAGGAGATAAAAAACAAATAAGTTTTAAAGAGATTCTGATGTCTTTACTTTCTGTCAACCTGAAGTATAAGAGAACTTTGCGACTGTCAAGGGATCGTTGTTGGTCATGGGGGGAAGGGGTGTTTAATACATTTATTTGATGCCACAGTATTACCAATGTCACACATAAGTATAGTTGCTTAAGGTTAGAGAAATATTTTTTCATCAATTATGAAAATATTTGATGTTTATAAACATGTCATAACGCATCTTAATGACTCAAATAAACAAGTTACATAGGTTATCATGATGTTTCTGAACATTTTAGCACAGTTTGGTGTAATTATAAAAATGTTTATAGTAAAGCTAAAAACGGTTGGTGCCTTATTTGTTAAATTAAGGATCTGTTTATGAAAAAATAGACTGACTGCTAATGATTTGATTGATTAGGAATAATTAGGAGTGTATTCCCTGAGCCATGAAGGAAGGAACTGCAGATTTCTATTCTAATCTCCGTTTGGTAACTTCAACACAATGATAGAACTGATATTGCATCAAACTTGCTTCACAGCCACCATGAGACTTGACGGTCAAAAGCAAAACGTTTCTTTGGGTGATCATCAAAGAGATTACTGATTACTGGCTCGTTGTTGAAATATGATCTTTAACAATCCTGTTTAGGTGCTCCAGTTTGTTCATGACCCATTTTCTATTGCACTGAAGACTGATTTCTATATGAAAGCAATAAAAAATGTTATGCCAATGATTGATGAAGACATTTTTCAGATGGAGAGAAGAGAGGGTGGATTTGCAGTCCTCTTTTGCTTTAGGACAACACTTTCAGTCTGATGATGCAGAGGACTTTTGGGCTAATGTTTGTCTCCACTTATAATTGTCAATTAAGCTTTCTTTAATATGAATTTCAAGGACATGCTCCTCTCTGACCAATGAGGAGTGGCATGAATGCCTCAGGATTGCTCATATTATTTATGATCCTAATTATGCAGAAATAGCTGAATCAAGGTTGTGTATTTTTTGTCACTGACAGCAAATTCGAATATGTACAACATGCATTTCAAAGATTACACCTTATAAAAGTTATCTTACTTAATCTACATTATATTACTTACACAGTCTTGTTGACAGTTTTGTGACCTTAATATGTAAAATTATGAGATTTGCTTTAGTTGTTTTTATAAAATAACAGATTATTAAGTGTAAATGTGAGGACGGTGTTGTGCTGTGTTCATGTTCCATCTGTACCAGGATATGTGGTCTTGATAAGACTTCCTCATGAATACTGAGAGTCACTTCAAGGTTCAGTCATTGTTAGAGGAAATATTGGAGCAACATTTTTTTCTTTTTGTATTTGATGTTTCTGAAATCTGTGATTTTTTACTTTAACTTTTGTAAAGAAATAAAAATTAAAAAGACCCACTGTGTTTCTTTTAGACATGGTGTTTTTTTTCCTTCTTGATTTCATAAATTATTCCCCACAACCCTCAAACAAAAGAAAACATTTCTTTTTTTATTTGGGCCTCTTAAAACTGAAGTTGAATAGTGCTGGTTTACAGCAACACGTCAAACTTTTGGCAGGATGAAAAAGCTTCGAAGCATTTGCAAAAGTTCAGACTGGATATGTGCCTGGAGGATTTGGACTCATGACCCAATTATGTCCTCTGATTGGAACCTCAGGCTCTCTCTCTTTCACTAATGGATGCACCCCATCCCCCTAAATTCACAACTTGCTCACACTTATCATCTGCTTTCTCAACACCGGTTCCCAAGAAGCGGCTGGTTTTGTGTGGTCCCAACACTGTCCCGTTTTCATCACGGCTCTGTCGGGTTACTCCCCTTGTACCAGACCCCATTCTCCACCCCTCCTCGCACCTGCGCCGCTCCCACATCTCTACAGGAATGCGCTGGGGCTTGTAATCGCCTTTGTGGGGACCATTGAGTTGTACACGGCTGACTGAAACTTCCCAACCTCACAGTGCGCTGCATGGTCGCTGAATGGGACTCAGCGTGGGGCGACTCTCCAACCCACGGACGCTGCCAAATTCCAACAGTGGTGCTCCACAATCACTCCCACACAGGCCCCGGTGCACCGCCTGGCAGGAGGGGACGGGACAGGGAGGGAGGCACGGTGCGCCCGGGATGTGACTGTCATGAATGTGTGTACGCTCTTAAAAGAAATTTTGGAGGGCGTTTAATATTAACCATTGCAATTATTAGAATTATAACTGAGAGTTCAAGTTGTAAATGCAGTTTTCTGATAACATTAGCTACTGGATTTTTGTAATCCAACAGAGAACAGAAAGCATGAGAAGATGATATGGGTTGCTTTATTAATTCATAACTATCTGCTTAGAAAAAGTGGAGTGACTGCCTTAAGATCATGGCTTCAGAAAGTTTTTGTGCTAAAAGACTTTGAACAAGCAAAGAAATCAGTCAGAGCCACTGACACATAGTTCACCCTCTATAAGGCAAAATGTCATGGTAAGTTTATTTTGCTAGTTTTGTTGCAACAAAATGACTTCTTCTGCAATCAATGCACAGACTTGGAGAAATCACATTGGGCTTTAACCCATATAGCTGTGTACATTTATCCATGGCTAATGTGCTCAAAGTGCCAATATTTGGGTTTATTCTGTATTTTTATTTCACATTTGTTCTTGAAGGAGTTTATTCTGTATTCTGTGGAAAACACTCTGAATCACTACTGTTTCTCTAAGTAATTCAGTGACAAAAAACACTGCAGTTTATGAAGTGGACCATGGCAGACTGGAATGGAAAGATTTGATCTTCAAGTCCCAACTATACAATCCGACCAAGGATGTGCAAAACAACCGGATCATCCTCCACAGCTACCAAGAATGATCGCCAAGGAGACGGACTGCCGATGGATCCCTCTAACTGCAACACGACTGCATGTGGATGATGATCCAAAGTATAAGTTTAATCCCGACACAGGGAGCAAGTGCAGGGTAGTGAACACTCCATTAGTTCTGCACAAATGAGAAATAAGGGGGCAATTAAACTATTGATACACTTTAGAGTCAATGCATATAACAGAGGATTTTAGCAACAACTGTGCTATCATTTGAGCAGTTGCCAAACTTTGTGTTTATGAGATGTGAAGATGTGTGGCTATCAGTTGAAAGACAAACATTTAGGTTCTTTCGTTAGCATCCATCACGCCTCACAGATATTCAAAGCCATATTTTGGCTCAAACATGAGAGACCAAACAGCTTCCTCTGTCAGAGTTGGATGGAAAAAAGCTAGACTAAAGGGAAATGCTTGGGCATCCTTGTTGGAATATGGCAGAAATCTTTACTGAAGCCAGTAAATCATCCTGAATTGTGGATCTTTGTGTTTGCCCTTCCTGTTTTACAGTGGTTCTGATGCTTTTTGAACTTTTTGACACTGAAGCAGTCTTGCCAATGGGCAGCACCTTTTAACTGTAGTTGTCGGGAAAAGGTTTACATGCAACCATTATGGGTTTAAAATGTTTATCACTAATGTTAAACATATTTTTATTTCCTGATGCCTTTTACTGGGAGAGGACAAACCAGATGAGCTAAATTATCCTATTAATAAGACAGAATTTAACAAATTTTGTTGAGTACGTATTAAAGACATGTTTGAATTTCGCTCATTTCTAGTCCAATTGACGGATTAAAATTTACTCACATAAAATATCTGGATTAAACCGCTTGTTTTAGTAGTAAAAATGAAGAACTCAATAAACCTCCAAGAGAGACCGCCAGATCCTGACACTTGTTTTTGATCACCAAAATTGCGCATTCACAACTTGCTTAATTAAATTTGGTGTTATTATGAAACAGTGATTTAGGATAACTCATAAAACAGGAAACTGTCACCTCAATTTTTTAACTTATGCAAAGACTCAATTGCAACACCGGAGAAATCATGAAACTGAAAAAGAGGAGAATGAAACAGCACTCAGTGAATGCAGTCGGGCAAAGTTGGAAAATAAGGCAATTTTTCCTTAACTTTCACCGTATTTGTGTTGCGTCTCGGTGCATTAGGTCTGCGCGCCGGCGTGCAGCGCGGTAGCTGTGGGTAGATAGAGCAAGCACTACAGGATTAAGAGGCAGCAAGATTGTTAAACATGTCAACGTGTAATAGCACGATAAGGCCCTTCCGAGGAATCCATTGGCCCAGCTGCTTTCTCTATTCCGCGCTAATCTCGCCCGGCACATTCGCTCTGTGCAATCTGTCTCCATAATCTTCTGTGACAGAGAGCAGGCTGCCTGGTAATTTTTTTTTCTTTTTTTTTGGAAAAGAGGGGGGAGACGCGGAGAAAATATGCAGAGGCGTGATAAAGTGACGCTAATTATCCCCATTTAGGACAGGGAGTGCAAGGGATCGGGGCTTTGCGAACAACCGATTGTGCGCCGCTGCTGATGGCCTCATAGCGCGGAATATATCGGTGGCTACAAGATAAGAGCAACGCGCGGAGGAGAGATTTATTGGCCGGCCAGCTGAAAGCATGCGCACGGACTTGCACGTGCACGAATTCGCGCGCGCTCAAGCAGGAAACCGGTTCTGCCACGAACTGAATCCCCCTGTATACATACGTTGCGCCCTGCACTCAGCCCTCTTTGCACCTCAAGGTGTAATTTATGCGGGTTAAATTTGCCAGAACGCGCCTCTTTTAACCTGGCGATGCGCCGTGACGGGCTCCGCCTCCCGGAGCTTTCAGGGTCTAATCCGCATCTCCTCACATCAGCAGATAAGAGAGGAAACAGAGGCGAAGGCCCTCCTTCGCCCCGCGGTGCGCAGAGATCCACCCATAGATGCACTTTTTATTTGTTGCGCTTAGGAATTTAAAGTCTCCATTGTTCCTTTTAGATTCACTCCAGCAGATTAACGCGCATCCAGACGTTTAACACGCTTTACTGTGAGGCCTAACAGGTTTAATCGACGCGCCACGCGAGTCTTCATCAGTGTGAAATAGGCCCTTTAACTATGTATTTGAGAATTGATTTTTAAAATTCATAAGCAGGCATAAATTCCCCCCCCTTATTTACATGTGCATGGATATTAGTCGCTATCATGAAACGAGGCATATGGCAATCAAAAACCGAACATGCTGTCAGAAATGAAGTCATCTCTAATTGTCATTCTTAAATTACTTTTAAGAGGATTGAAACTTCAAAATGACATTTTCCAGTTTTCACAAACACGTTGGATAATTTCTGCGAGAATCCTAAAATGAACCAGTCTTCTGTGAGATGAAAAAATAAAAAAATATGTGGTTGATTCAACAACATCTGTAGTTTTCCTTCACCATGCTCAACGACGAGCGCCTTTGTGATTAGTTTGTGTTTTTGCGCCATCAAGTTTTAAAAATCTGGAACAGGTGCATCGGAGTGTTATTTCCCTTGACTCCCACGTTTCTTGTTTTAGTTACATGATTGCTGGACCTTAAGCACTTTACTTTCCTCTACTTTACCGACTTAAGGCTATCAAGTGTCAAGAGGGAAAACAGAGAAAACTCTCTAAACGGATTACAACATCTGAAAATCACAGGATGCAATAAAGATGAAAGAAATCATGTATTTTTTGTTAATAATAAAATAATAAAAATATCGGTTTTTAAACTATTTGAAGATGCTACTGTGTTGTTGCTTGTAAGCACTCAGTGAATAGAAATTACGCATCGGCCTTGTTTACAGAAAAGTCACAATTATGACTTTCAAAAAGTGCAAATCAACATAAAATATGTGTGGCAGTAAATTGCAATGTGGCTTAAAATTAAATGACTAGAAAAATACCTCTCAAAACTGAATTTAAATTCAAAATATTGGAGGGGGGTTGGGGGGGTAAAGCAGCTCAAGGCATCAATTTCACCGGGAATGTCACATTTTCTGCCTGTCTGATTTCCAAACGAATGACTCGAATAGTTTCCCAAAAGCTAATAATTTTAAAAATGCAACAAATTTTCGACATGTTTTCAAATATTTTGAAGAGCACGTTTCAAAACCGGCATTGACAAAATAAAAGGAAAGGAAGGAAGGCTGGAACAAATCTGTAATTCCTGAGAAAAATAAACAAAAAACCCCAAAACATCCTCTTGAATTAAGGGAGAATTTATGATAATTAAACTGGAATAAAAGACTCAAATTGCTTGGCTTTTAAGTAGGGGCAACGAAAAGTAATCAAAGTACAAGTTAATAATACATAAATACAATAATAAAACCCCCAACGTGAAACGTTAGGAAAATTAACAGGTGGTTATCAAAGGCCTTCTTGCACTCTATATGAAACTGTTTCATAAATCAGAATGCACAATTTCAAGAGAACAATAGTATTAGTCTCAGTTTAAGGTAAAATACATCTTTTAATCTATTAAAATATAATAGATTATAATCTACACATACCTGAATTTTTTGTGAAATAGAAGAATTGAAATGTCTCCTTTTCTTTTATAAAACATTTTTGATTAAAGTGAACCTCAAAGTGATAAAATACATTAAAAAACACCTCTCGTTTAAAGAATAACTCGCAGAAATAAATGGCCTCAAGGTGGGGGAAGCAACGTGACAAGAAATGTTTTTACTTCACTCAACTACGATATGTTATTTTGTCAGGAAACGTGGAAAAATAATCAATCTAAGACCGCCCTTTTAGGAATCAAAGCAACATCTTGTGAAATTTATTCAGTTCTTCTTCATTGCAATATCAGGGGCTTTTCACCTGCAGAAAAGCGCTTAAATTACAACAGCGGGTTGCCCGTCTTTCTGTGGAAATATTAAAATTATTCACAATTTACATTAATTAGAATGTTACAATAAAAAGAGATGACCTCCAAGGAATTAAGACACAGGCTTCTGCAAATTAACACAAATATTGAAGGAATGTGAGTTCTTCTCCATATCTTTTAAAGCACTTTCTCATGACTTTGACATGTTTTCTCACTTTTAAATAACTTACAATGGCTTAATTGAAAAAAAAAAAAAAACTAATAAAGTGAGAGCTGAAGCAAATAAAGAATCCCCATTTTCACCCCCCCTACCCCCCATGCACGTGAACCTGGCGCACCCCCCCCCCCCACAACCCCCTTTTAAATAAGACTGTGAAGTGATGAGCAAACAGATGGTAGCACAATAACTAATTTCTCAGCGTCTTATTCGTTATATATTTCCGCTTGGGAGAACAGCCGAGATGAAATATTATTTACCCATTCATTTACAATATCATAAACATTCTGTACAAAATGCATGGAGCTCTGGGGAGCGGGGTTATTTTTAGAAAAGAGGTAAATATTTGGTTATGTGTTCAGTCGCAGTTTGCAGGTATTTTCTGTCACTTCTAAATGTGCGTCAGAGGGACCGTCCCGTTCACTCCAGCCGCGGCGCTCTGGTAATGCTGCGGCAAGGCGTGCAGTCTGCTCTGCATGGACGGGTCCCCCGGCTCCCCGGTCGGTAAATACATGCTTATCATCTCCCTCAAGTCTCCAGGGCAGGGACCCCGAGAGTGCGTGCCGCTGACGGGTGGACTCACGCTCGGTTCCGACTTCACCAGCGACCCCAGCGTTCCCATGGCAGCCGAGGAGGAGACGCCGGAGCCCTGGTGCTGCGTGTAGGTGATCCCGCCGTAGCTGGACGGCGAGGCGTTCATGTAGCTCTGAGAGTTCGAGATGGGGCTGTACTGCAGGGCCGTCATGTCGTAGCGGTGCATGGGCTGCGGGTTGTGGGAGTGGTGGTGGTGCGAGTGGTGGTGGTGGTGCGCCCCGCTGCCGGGGTGCTGGCTGTAGGCGAGCTGCGCCTCCTGCATCATCGCAGCGGCCGCGGCGGCTGCGGCCACCTGCCCCGAGTACGCGCCGTTCGCCCAGCCGTTCATGTGCGCGTAGCCGGAGCCGGCGGAGCCTCCGTGACCCCCGGGGCTCTCTAACCTCTGTCCGACCCCGGATGAGCTCATGCCGACGCTTAAACCGACACCACCGCCGCCGCTGGGCCCGGAAAGCAGCCCGCCGGCCAGTGAGTATTTGTCCTTCTTGAGCAGCGTCTTCGTCTTTCGCCGCGGCCGGTACTTGTAATCCGGATGCTCCTTCATGTGCATGGCTCGCAGCCGCTTCGCCTCGTCGATGAAGGGACGCTTCTCCGCCTCGGACATCACCTTCCACTCGGCGCCCAAGCGCTTGCTGATCTCCGAATTGTGCATCTTGGGGTTCTCCTGTGCCATCTTCCTCCGCTGGCCCCGGGACCACACCATGAACGCGTTCATGGGTCTCTTCACGCGCTCCTGGCTCGCTTTGGAGCCGCCGTTCGGCCCCGTTGGCCCCGTGCTCGTGTTCGTTTGGGGGCCGGGGGAATGAAGGTCAGTCTCCATCATCATGCTATACATTCACCCTGGTTTTAAACTTCACCACCAATAGAGAAAAAACAAAACAAAAGTCTGTTTGAAGATCAGGTCAGGCGCGCACAAGTGGATACGGGGTGCGCCGAAGATGACCGAGTCAGAAAATTATTATTCTCACCCCTTAATGAAACAAACTGGAGATGAAAATTAATCCGAGAAGGCGTAAATATATTTATAAAAAATATTCTCCACGCAGTATTTCACTCTGCCTTCGGTCTTGGGGTCGCTTCTCATCCAAATGTGACAGAATGCGCGTTCGAGCCACTTTCCCTGTTGGAGTTGGAGAAGTTGGTTAAAGCGGCGGCCATGTGATGCGCACTGACAGCGGTTAAATGAGCCACAAGCGGCCAATGGGGCTGCAGCAACAGAGTGATTTGCATGGCGTTTGGTCAGGTGACTATAGAGGAGCATGGAGGAAGAGGAGGAGAAGGAGGAGGAGGATCAATCCCGCAAATAGCACGAGGCATTTGAACATTTTCAAACAGACTCTCAGAGACTTCAGCAACAAAAATAACTGAGATTAGTTTGCAGTGTTGGTGGGTTCTGCCAGTGATAGCAGTGAGTCAGATATCTCTATCATGTTTAAGGAGGATTTATGATTTCTGACATCTTAGCAGAGGAGCCTCAGCAAAGTTTCTTAAAGGAGTGGATGGATGGTATGTTTGGGTGCCACTAATGGCGCCACCCGCAGGGGCGGACTGCCATCAAAAATTTGCTGACCACCTCAATTCCAGATAGAAGAGTACATACTGTATATAAATTACTTGAAAAGTGTGTTTTTCGAAATTATTGGATTTGCTTATATTTATCTTACAGCTCATTGCAAAAATAACTAGATGTTCAAGTAAGATATTGCATTTCAGTTATTTATTTAGCTGTTTATTCATTCAAGAACTTTTCTTTAAGTCCTTCAATGCATAGTCCTAAAAACATAATAAAAGCTCAGAAATTTCTGTTTTGAACGGTGCATGCCTATTGTTTTTCAGAGTATCAAACGATGGCCACCACAGCTCTGTCCCTTGGCCCCAATCCTTTCTGGGACACCCCTGGGTAGCATATTAAACAAAATTCACTGCAATCATTGCAGGAAAAAAAAGCCTAAATAAATAAATAGGTAGAACTTTTTGACTTGTCCTTATTTCCTAAAAGGATATTCATAAAAACTATTACACAATTAAGACTGCCTGCAGGCCAGGGGCGCTCCAAAAAGGTCATGTTGGTGGGTTTGTTGGAAGTGAGGGCTGTGGGGGTTCACAAATAAAACTCAAAGACCTAAGAACAGTTTAGGGGAACCATGAATAATGTCACTTTTCCCCCCAAGCACTTATATACAAAACATAAACTGATTTGACATACTGGAATACACATTTTCTTTGTGTGTGTGTTGTCCATGATTTTAAAATACTGGTACTCCTTGTGTCATTATGGGCCGGGTCCAGCAGTGAGTGACAGATTGTTGGACCCTTAAGGACAAAAACTAAAAGCATATCAAACAAATACTGAAAGATAGCTACACTTGTTTCAACTTAAAACGTTTAAAGCACACACTTTCTTAAGTAAGCCAGAGTTTTCTACATATGTTGCATAAAAGTAGGACACCAATCAATGCGCATCTAAACTGCTTCTTCTGTACGCACACATCCAATGGAATAACACTCTCCTTCATCCGATCTCATATGAACCAGCGCTCCAAAACCAATTTACAGTTCACAGTTCCTTTTTCCTCCTCTCTCTCTCTCTCCTGTCCTTCCAGGTATGTAATTAAGGTATGTAGTAATAACATGTGTCAGGGAGGGAAAATGCACGCACTCGGAGCAGGAAATGATATGAAAGCGATTTTGTAAAGAAAGCAAAGTAAATGTTCCAAGAGGAGAGGTTCATAAAGAGGGAAAGCCGTTTAGTGAGGTGAGGCTTCGGGGGAAGGGGCAAAGCGCAGGTATCGCCGTCTGCTGGTGACGGTGGTTCTGCAAACATTTAACAGTTACAGCCTACTTTTTTTTTTTTTTTTCTTGCGTAAAACGTATAATGGCTCTCACTTAGGATTCCCTTGAAGTATACAGCCCGATGGCAGACCAATGCAGCAGAGAGGAGCAGTTTACGCGTCTTGGAGTGCTCGCGTACATAATCCAGATTTCACAGCTGACCTCCTCTGAAAAGCCCAATCAGCCTCTAATTGAAAGGGAAAACGAAATACCACTTCCCGTGGCGAGACTAACGATTTAATCATTTCTATCTTCATTCGCTGTTTATCCCCCTCAACTCTCTCTTTTAAAAAAAAATAAAAATAAAATAATAATAATAATAATAATAAAATAGTAATTAGAGTTTAGCTTGATGTTGCTCTCTGTTTAGGGGCCGGAGGGAGCGGGATCACGCAGACCGATCCTCGGGTCTTCTGGTGATGGGGTTAACGGGGATGTCACAGCGCTCAGTGAACGTCTCCAGCGTCTGTGGCTTCAGGCCTGAGGAAGCTGATAATGTAACAATGAGGTGAGAGCCAAAACAGCTCACAGAAAACACGGAGTGAGAGTGAAGCAATGGAGGGGATTCTTTTTTCTTTTTTTAAAAAAGCTTAATAATTTTTTTAGTCATTAATATCAAATAAACAGCAAGAAAATGTTTGCGTTGTTGCGTTTAAAACTGTTCGAATATGTTTTTTTTTATTATTATTTGAAATAATAATTTAGAGATTTTTAAGAACTCTTTCCTTGATGCTTTAACAATTTATGTTTGTATCGGTATTTTATATACTCCCTTACAGACTGTAGATGAAAAGCTATCAAAAGAAGCACACGTGTTCCACAATAGCTATGAATATGGAATAGATCTACGTTTTGATTTAAAGTGTATTACTTTTTCCTATTTCAAGTTTTTTTGGGGTTGAATCAATTTAAACAAAGGCTATATCATCCTTCCGCAACATGCTCTAAAGAAAAACGGTGAAAAAAAAAAAAAAATCAATTATAAAAAATATTCTTTTAATCTCCTGGGTGCAATCATGAAGTCACATGAATGTAATGATTAATACTGCTCTTTATTCTCCATGTTGAGAGAGGATTTGGGAGTTGTACATAGAGGATTAGCCTTTTACACCGACACTAGAACCCCGGTGGCCCCCTGTTTACTTTCTCTGCCCCCACCCCCTGCCCTCCTTCCCTCTTCTTCTTCAGTTCCTCTCTTAACAAACCTCCTTTTCAAACCTCCACGCTCCTTTGTGGCCCCTGCTTCTGGAAGAGAATGTGTGAGCGCCGTCATGACGGTGCACGACTGGGGCCAGGGGGTCAAAGCGGTTATCCAACACACGACCCCTCCACCCCGACCCCCAACAAACACACACACACACCCATACACATGCTCCCCCCACTATCCGCAAATATAAGAGAATGCTTAGTGAATGCATAAAACCCTCATGCGTCTATGCGCTTATAGGAGCGCAGCGGCCACCGCGTGATTGATGCCTTCTGCCACAGTTTAACCCTCGTCAAATCCTTTAATCTTTTTCTTTTTTTTCTTTACTGTATTTTTTTTTTTTAAAGCAGTTCACCTGTGCAAGGATTTTTTTCTTTCTCCCAGTCACGTTGACCACGGAATAGGTTTTGATTGTGCGCAAGGCGACTCGAGTGGAATTGGATGGGGAGGGTAAAAAAAAAAAAAAAAAGTCAGCGGATCATCTGGTGATCACCTAACCGAACTAGAAAGACAAAGGCGCGTCCTTTTGCGCGTAAATTTAAATCTAAAGATGTCTTGATCGGAACCTCCCATCACTCAACCTACGCGCAACACGTCAGTTCAAGAGTCACCAACCGCCGAGGGAAAATAATCACGTTTAATTATTACATTAAAACTATCTAAAAACTGTTAAACGTCTTTTTCTTCTTTTCTCGATTAGAGCGCAACCGGTAGAAAGCGCAGACCTGTGCGCTCTCATGCAGCCAACCCCCCCCCCTGAGGGGCTCGATGGCTCTAAAATAAAACCGCTGCCTGCAGGTGCAACAGACAGGATATCTGCGCTGAGCGCACACGCACAAGAAAACAGACGCGCCGAAATAAAAGAAATGATCAACAGTTGCGTTCAACACAAACAGATTTCAGCCACACACACACACGCGCGCGCATACAAACAAAAATAAACAAGTTAAACTGAAAATCGTCTCCCTCGCCTGTGTAACTGTTGTGTGCAAACTTACGCATGTTCCCCTCGTCGCTTCTGCTCCAGACAGAGTGGGCATGATTTCTCCCATCGACACTCCTAAACCCTACAATCCAAAGCTCCGTGCAAAAGACCGCCACACTCCCCACCACAGTCCCGGCCGTTTGAGTGCCAAGGCCATCCATGCCCGGTGCCCAAACCCACTACTCAACACACACTGAGGGGCCTACACAAGAAGAAATGACATTTATTATACTCTGTTTAAAAAAACAAAACAAAAAAACAGACAATTCCAAGTTATTGTTTCTCTCTGCAAAAGGGGCTTGCTTCTAACATAATGAACGTCTTTTGTGCGGCGCAGAACAATACAAAACAAGTATTCTAATAAATAGCCACTTTTTTTTTTTGATGGGATAGAGGGGAGTGGGGCGGGGGGGGGGGGGGGGGGGGGGGGGGGCGGGGGGAAGGGGGGGGGGGGGGGGGGGGGGGGGGGGGGGGGGGGGGGAATATCGCTCTACCTTTAATATGACTAGGAGTAAAACATGTTTATAGATAACAAGCAGAGAAATATTTTTGTTAATCTGTTTCCAG
>CAEFZY010075260.1:0-40236 GCA_903066815.1 Brachyrhaphis roseni
TGGTCTTGGTATTAGAAGGTCTGGTCTTGGTCTTGGTTTTGGAAGGTCTGGTCCTGGTCTTGGTTTTGGAAGGTCTGATCCTGGTCTTGGTTTTGGAAGGTCTGGTCCTGGTCTTAACTTGACAGGTTCAGTCTTGGTCTTGGTATTAGAAGGTCTGGTCTTGGTCTTGGAAAGGCCAAAACCAAAGACTATATTTAACACAGTGGCTGTGAAATATTTCTAAATGGCCAAAATATGGAGGAAATTATTTTTCTGTTGGATTTCAGAAAACAACAAATATTAAAAGAGCAGATGTTATTTTAGTCATGTGTTGTTTTGAAATATATTTCAAGATATGCAGCAGGTTGTGCAGACGTATCAGAGCCCATGTTTGATCTGTCATGTCATAATGATCAAAACTCCTAATGAGTGACACGGATATGATGATTACCTATGTGCACGTATTGCAGGAGCAGCTCAGAGAGGCTGCCACAGTGCTGCAGTTTATTAATTCAGCTCTTAATTAGTCATAATTTTATACAACTAATTTGCTCAGGACGCATTAAATAAACATAGACGTCTAATTAGAATATTGTGTTAAACTTGTTGGATGGAGCGCAGGCGAGTCGTGTTCATTATCAGGCGAATACCTCAGCAACTGATAGCGCCTTGAGCTGAACAGTCAGACTGATTTACATACACAAATACTCCTGTGTATGTATGAAGATTGTACATTAACAGTGCAAGCTGTAATACCTGGAGAAGAAAGTGATAATGTGGAGGTCAAAGGTTAAAGCCACAATTAATTATGTGTAATTCTGTGACTATATTAGGGATTTTTTTACTCTCCTGAAATATTGATTGGACTGCTAATGATTGAAATGTATCCAGAGCTCCACTGCAGTCTGGATAGTTTAGTGCAGGTTAGTATCGGTGGGGTCCATGTCTCTTTGACTGCAGAAAATATATCAGAATTTCTTAAAAATATGTGGCTCCATCCACCCATCAGGATTCAGTTTTAAAGCTCTTCCTTGTGACTAAAGACATTGTAAACTCTTCAAATTTAAGTCTGGAAAAGTAACGATTATGGATGTGAAAAATAGGTAATAATATCCTATATTTGGACCTAGTTTTTCCTTCTTGACCAGCATCCTGATACATTGTGGCTTAGCGAAGTTGAAGATCCATCCTGTGACGCATAAATCCCGTCGGGTCTACCTGCAGTCACTGAGATGTTTTGCAGCCTGTGGCAATCACCAGCAGGCGCCAGCCGCCGGGCAGCGGTGCAGGCCAGCAGTAGGGCAGCACATTAATGAAATGTTAATGGCAGATTTAAGACCGAAATAGCCCTTGTAGCCAGGACTCCTGCATGAGTTCATTAGTATCGCTGCGACACGCTGGGGCAAATGACAACACCACCAACACCTCCCCCCCATCCAAGACCACAGGGCCGCAGACAGCATGCAGGTAGATGGGTTTGGTAGTTGGGAGGGGGGTGGATAGAAACCCCCAATGATAGACCTGACCTCTGCATGCTGGATGCTGGGAGGGGGTCAGGAAATGATTTACAAGTGAAACACAGGGGCCAAAGCTCAACTAAATGCCTCTCTGTTTGATTCATGGAAAGGATGAAGGGCAAATTTAGGTTCTGTTGGTGTTGTTCTGATCAGCCGAGTTTTGTTTTATTAGCTTATGTCAGTGTGGACAACAATGTGTGGTGGTATAATATTGTTTTATTGGGACTCTTTAAGCCCCGTAATACCAAACAAGCATCATTTAAATATTACAACATACCTCAGGTTTGTTGATGATCGTCTCTTTAAGACCACAGTCTTCTGATAGCTACTTCTGGCAGAATAAATCTGACTTTTCATGATCCGATAAAGTTTTAACTTGACACCAAGGCTTCAACCCAACTGTCAATGCACCACTGGACTAAAGAAAATGAGTGTTGCAGCAAAAATATGTCATTTAAATCCTATAGATTCAAAGCTGCTCAAACATTTCGCTCTTTAATTTTGTAATACTTCTATATTTCAGTTGCTCTGTTCAATACTCCCGTCCCTCACTTTCGACGTCCGTCATGGTGACTCTAATTATTAAGTGATGTAGTTGCAAAGGGTCTATACTCAGTTGAATGTAGACCTCTGGGATGAGGTGAACTGGATGTTTGTAACATAGACATGCAGAAGATGGACTAAAATGTCTGAGTACCATTTTTTACACCTTCATGAAGATGTTCTGATGGCAAAAAGAGGTTCAACCCAGTACTAACTGGTAAATATATTATAGTCCTAAATTACTTTTGGGTCTGCTCCAGGCTGCCTTTATTTTTAAAGAACTCACCAACATTACACCTGGGTAGGGGCTTTAAGAGCTGCATAGTCTTTGGGTTGATGCTGTGCCAGACTCAAACCGTGACAGCAAGAGGAAGTCCGAATCCTCGATGGCACCTTTCTTCACCTTCTGTTTACCTGGCACTGGTAAGAGGTCAACATGACAGTCCTGGATATTCTTCTCTGGGTCTTTTCCCGGTTGACTGACTCCTCTTGATACAGATGACTCTAATTCAATCTATGGAGGAAGCTAAGTTGAGTCGTTTGAATCACATTCTTCATTAGTCCGTCTTTATGAGTGCAGCCTCGTTGTACCCCAACAAACAGGGCATCAAGATACATTAACTCTTTTCTTTCTTCTTCCTATGCTGCTCTGTTGATTTGATTATGTGGTTTATGTAGGATGTTGGTCTCTAAATACCCATGTTAGAGTTGTGGTCAACCCAACAAAAGTGAAATGCTTTATGATGAACTTCTGAAACGCTGCTACTTGCTCATTAAAGTGCACCATAAATCTAAAGATTGGCTTGAAATATGTGTTTACAGTAATGGCGACCGTTTGAGCTTCATCTTTTTAAAAAAATCAACCAGGAGGTCAGAGTTGTCCAACATCCGTCTAAATGAATATTGCTCAAGATCACTCGGGTCCGATCTCGACTCGGCTTTTATTTAATTACGAGTATATGAATGCATGTCTTGCTTTGCGGTAATGCTGTTATTGCACATCATGAAAAGTGTAATTGAGACCACACAGGGCATTACGGGGCCGCATTAAGGCTGAGGAGCTGAGCGATGCGTCTGCGCTTGACACGCTGCTCCCCGTATCTTAATTAGAAACTTAGATCACAGCATCGGCCCAACATGTTTGCATCTTCGGTGGGGGAGTGTCGTAGATGGCTCTTGAGCTTCAATATGCCAAAGTAATCAATAAATCTTCCGACAAATGTCTACAGATTCATGACTGAAAACCTTGAGGAAGATAAATTAAAGCTCTTAACCTGGTAATGTCCTCTAATTAGAGGAAGCTCTAATTGGTTTAAGCATTAATCAGATTTGAACCAGCCATGGTTAAGTGTTGTGAAGGGTTTCCTCTCACAGAAAGAGAGAAAGAAAGGAGTTTTTGTTGTAATAAATACTTCTGTGAAGCTGCAGGCCTCTGAAGCGCATTATGTGATCCTGATGACCCCTGGATGTTCTCAGTCAGCTCAGTGGGATCAGGATTTCTGTAAAAGGAAAGAGACTTTTAATCTGATAATGCTGCAGTTTCATTTATGTGTTTAAGTAATGAAGAAATATAACATTTTGAGGGGAAGAAAAATAACAGAAATTCTCCATAAAGTCAGAATTACTCCAGACATAAAAGTTACTTTCATTTAACTTATAAATTATTTTCTACATTTTACTTTTATTTTCATACAAATTCATAAAACTTACATTTTCGAATTTGATTGTTAACTTTTATGAACCTTGAGGGATAATTTTACAGATTTTACAGATATTTTTCTCAAATTTACCCTAAATTTGCAAATTATTTTCATGTATTTTAGCTTACAGTTAACCGTAACAATTTATCGTCTGGAGTAACTTTTCCAGATTATACACAAGATACTGTTTGGACCTTAGGACTTGTAGGTTACATTAAAGTAACTTACAGTGTAATTTAAATGAAGTGACTTGTATTTTTGTAGATTTTACAGGTTACTTTTGTAATTTACGTTCCAGGGTTTACAATTTTTTCAAATCCTACAGGTTACTTTTCTTTATTTCCCAGGTTTCACTTCTTTTAATTTTAATTACTTTTAAAAAGTACCAGATTACTTTTGCACATCTTATAGATTACTTTCACTACTCTAAAGAGCTTATAGGACACTTCATGCATTTAAAAGTCATTTTCTGTAACTTCCTCACAACAAATAAACATTTCTTTGGTTATGTGTTGTTGGGTTTTTTTTAATTGTGCTTCCTTGGCCTCGTTTATTGAGGTTTCAGTCATAATAATTTGTGTCTTGAGCCCGCTGTGCTGCTCGGCCTCTGTTTACATAATTAAAACCCTGATCTACAGCGTCTTGTCTTGGTGACATAAAGTACAGCTCCTCCTCAGTTTTAAACTGTTGCCTCAAAGGAAACTTCATTTTGAACAAAGGAGGGTTTTTGAAGCATAATGAACAAAACATGTAGATCAGAAGGGAAGGGCGCTTCCATTGTTGTTTAAATTCACAGCAGTGGCTGCCAGCAAAGCGCAGTGATGTAATAGATTAAACATCAGCCTGGCTTTCAGATAACAAGACCTGAGAACGGATGAGGGAGTCAGTGAGGGAAGAAAAATCATATAGATGGAAGAGAAAGGTTGTCACCTTCACCTTGCATGCTTGTCATTTGCACAGCGTCAAGTCATTAAATTCACATTAGGGATCTCTGAGGGACCTCAGGATGCTGTTAGTGCACCTAAAACTGTGTGGCAGTAAAACGAATCACAACTTCCTCCTCTCTGCGATGGGGGAAAACACACATAAAAGCAGCTACGCAGCACTTTGCATTCTGACTCTGGATCATTACCGTCTCTCATGTCTGGTCCCCCCACTTTTTTCAGGGGTCCATAATGGAGACTGGGGCAACAGATCGACAGCGGCCATGTCCATTTGTCCTTTCCCTTGAGGGCAGAGCTGGATCTGAGTCCAAGTTTTATCCTGCTGCCACCGAGATGGCATTAACTCCAGGTCTCCTGGGCCCGCTGCGTGAATCATTTATTAACAGAAACCTGCAATGGCTGTTTCAAATGTCACATCGCGTTAGGCCAATGTCACCAGATTACTCAAGTCATAAAAAAGTAGCTCTGGTGGCACACGAAGCATTGACCTCAGGTACAGTGAGTCGCATAGAACAAGAAAAACTAAAGAAATGTAAGACAATAACCTCACATTGAAAGCTAAAGAGATCTATCAAACTATTTTCTCAAACCTGACATTAATTCAGCAGCTGGGTGGCAGCCACGACCTTCGGTTTGCTTGTCTGGCCACGTCTGACATTGGCCACTCGATTTGCTTGGATATTATTGTTTATGAACACCAACTTAGGAGGCTTTATAGGTTGGTGTTGGACACACAGCTGCTGTGTTTGGCTCTTGACCAGGGGCTTAATAGGAGCGGCATGAGAGCGGCATTACCTGGGAGCAGCTGCCATCCAGTCCCCTGGTACTCAGCCCAACAATAATGGCTGAAATGTGAAAGGAGTCGATGGTAATCATTCGGGTTTGTTGGCGTTACGGATCGTGAGTCACTTGAACTTGACTGAGGATCATTTGGTCACATTCTGTATCCTGAATTGTTTCCTACTTTACTTAGTAAACAAAGTAAAGTTGAGCAAAGGATCCTGCTGCACCTGTAGCTGATTGGTACACATGATAAAGATGTGCAAACAAGCCTGAAGATAAATTCATCCTTTATTGCCATTTTTTAAACCCACTCTAAAACCTCACAGGTAGCATCTTCTAGAGTTTAGGTTGATTTTCTGTTAGTGCTGCTTGTAGAAATGACGGAAAACGATGCTGAATACATAAATGTATCATCTGCGTGGAAGTAAACTACAGTTTAAGTCAAGCCTGACTTAAAAAACCTTAAGCTAGATTGAGATCCACATGTTGCTTTTGAAACCCTTCACTATGACTCTTAACTGTAAAGAATGAAGCAATGTTTTGAAATTAAAATGCCAACTTTAGCTTTAGCTTTTTATGTGGCGTTTTTATGTAATATATTTGTAACATATTTCCAAAACAAGACATAATAGTGTAAAAAATACACAAATTTTCTTCTCTAAAGTGTAAATAAATGAATCATCTGCATAGAATTGAACCACAGCTGAATTTAGAATAACTACATACATAGAATAAATGTTTTCACGCTAAACTGGGGATGATTATTTAAAACAGCAGAGTTGCCACCTTTTAACAATGATTTTTCACTAGAAAGACTATAAATATAGAAATTAAAAACTAAGGAATGGGTCTAGGAATCATGTTTTCTTCTTTATGCTTCAATCTGCAAGTAGTAGCTACTTTCTAGATAATTCTGCTTTACATGAGTGAGAAACAGGAAATCATTCTCTAATGAATTAAAAGAGGTAAATAAGAAATAACAATATGCTTTAGTTAAATGTATTTCCTAGAGATTGTGGAAGGCGCTGTATATTAAATGAAGCTCTGCACTGACAGTTCTTGACGTTTTGAAGATAATACACACCGCTCTTACTTTTCAAACCATTTTCTCTGCTGCTGCAGCTTGTGTCAAACACTCCAAGTATTGGTTTATCCTTTTTGCTTCTCATTTGTCATCTTTACACTTGAGTTGATCGCAGCAGCTCGATCCCCCCCCCACCCTTCAGCCATGTCTCGCAGGCAAGACAGCTGTGAAAACACTGTTGGATCTTTGCAGCCGGCACTGAAAACGTAGCCGCATCTTCCAATTTTAACCAGATTTTCCAGGGATATTAGAGGAAACAAAAGGATGCAACATTCTGGCATTCGAAGCTCCAACTGATATATCGGACAAAAGGAAAAGATTTTGGATTGCTTCTCTACGTTTAATTTGAGGGGACACTTAACTTCCCCATAAATTTGCATACTTTATTTTCGTGTTGAGAATCCACCAGAACGGCTTCCTTAAGATGTGGAGATGTGAAACTGGAGGGATTGAGAGAGTCGCGCAAAAGACAAAGAAAAGTTTCTTGTTTTTAATCTGCCACAAAACTTACTTTGACTAAGTGACGCTACGCGCAAACAGAGAAGATATGAAGTGTGTCTTAAGATATAAACACAGTTATGTTGGTAGAAATACAGTCTATAAAATCTGCCTCATCTTTATTCAGGTGAGGATGTTTACAAAATGTGGAAAAAGGGTATTTTAAATAGTAGTTTTTCTCTTTTTGCTCTTGCTGTTTAACATAGTTGTTCAGTTTATTTTTGTATTTTTCTATGTCTGGTCATTATTTATTTTTTCCCCTTCAATATAATGTCAATATTTGATAAAATAAGACATTTATTCAGTCTTTTTTGTGTCACCTGCAGGATGCATCAGGTATTTTTCTAATTTTGTAATACACATGCATTTCTTTCACATTAACTTGCGGGAATATTTATCTAATTTTCCACATTTTGTGACGTTGCAATCACACTTTGTAAATGAACAATGCAAAATAAAACATTATGCCAGTTTTTTAAAGTACTTTTTTACTTTTGTTACAAAAATCTAAAAGTTTCACATAAATCTTTTGAAAGAGTCAGAGTCTAGATTTTAGCCATCCATATAATTTCTGGCTTTATGTTTAGGATTATTTTCTTTCTTGATGATGAACTTTTACCTCAATATTTAGTCTTTTGCAGCACCCAGCAGGTTTTCTTCTAAATTCAACTCAAATTTATGCCTCCAGTTAAAACTGTTTTTAAACTGCTACCAACACTAAACCAGCTGTCATCCAGACCCACTCCAGTTTTGAAACAAAAATAATTTTTAAACCACCAACCAATAAAGTAAAATAAATTTGATTGGCTAATGTAAACAAACCTTCATTTTACTTTTCGTTTTCTACTCCATTTTCAACTGTTGCCTTTATCTCAATGGTAAAAGTGTCATTTTTAAATCCAATTTGATCTTCAGACGTTTTCTCAAGAACTCGTTATGTTTGTTTTGAAACCCAAGTCAGACATTTGGAAAACATTGTGCAGAAAACCAGGTTTCAATTCAACACCTTATTTAGTTCATCCATACTAAATGTTGGCGTCTCTTTAAATCACCAAGACCTGAAGAAAGATGTGAGGATCCAGAGTTTGTTGCTCTGCTGGTGGAGAGGCACCGGCCTCATTTTATTCCAGCCCATGTATAAAACACAGTGTGGGAATAGGTTTGACTGATCTATCCCATCTAATATGCGACTTTCTTCCCCTCTTTTTTTTGCTCATAAGCTGCAAATGGCTTCATTAAAACAAAAGCACGACCATCGGGAGCACATAAAACATGCTGCTGCTACCTAATATGGTATTTATGACCAGAGCTAAATGTAGAGTGAATTAAAGTTTAAAGGATTGCAGTCAGGTAGACTCGCAGACGTTTGTGGAGGAATGTCCATTAACAAGATGAAAGAAGAGGGGTGTGTGGTTATGGGAGTGCGTGTCGGTGCAATTCCCTGGTGTCCGGCGGTGGAGCGTCTGTCTGGAAGCAGACACCTTACAAGCAGACATCCACAGACTCCTGTATTTACAGAAATAATTAATATCACCAAAAGTGACTTCCTTCCTTCTGCTCCGTTTTTACTCCCTTTCTCGGTGAAATTTAGAAAAATAAAACCAGATAGTCACAGAAACGGCTTGTTGGCAAATCATCTTACTTCAGTGTCTTGACTTTTCTCTTGAATATCTTAAATAAATGTTCCCAGTAATTATTGCAGTAAATTATGTTTTTTCAAATAACATATTGAGAATTCATAAGAATTCAACTTTCATTTTGTAGAGAGCATTTATGAGGAAGGTATTTTAAATATCAAAAATTAAAAAAAACAATAAAAAAACATAAATAAAGGGCCACACACACAACCGAAACCATAAATAAAATAGATTATGATGTCTCTGTAAACAATATTGCCCTTCAAAAAATATTAATCATCACAGTGGAAATTATCACACACATTCCAGTTTATCATGTGATTAATTGGTTTATTGCTAATTGTGACAGGCTTAATAAGGAGTGAAAAGAAAACAGTCATCTGTTTTTCGTAGGTAATCAGATAAAGTTTTCTATCACATAAATACAAAAAGCTGATTTTAAATGGTGCTAAAAGTAAAAAGCAACTCTAAAAAGTCTTGTTACATTGGATTTCCTTTAGGGATCAATAAAGTATTTTTAAATGGAATTACAGTAGTTTTATATTGGGGGAATAAACAACCCAATCACATTACGCATGTCGTCTCCAGGGAGATTTATCTTCCACTTCCTTACAGGAACGTCCTGACCCAATAAGTTTAAAGAGAAAGTTAATAAATAGTGCATTTTTCAATAATAAATTAATATCTTGCTCACCTACAGTAGCGATGTGTTTATCATGCTGATATTAAATAATTCAGCCTGGTTTCGCCGTGTTTGCTTACTTGTAGGTAGTGGGATAGTTATAGGGGGAGTCAAAAGAAGGTCTTCAGAGGACTAACAAATAATTCTCATAAAACATATTCATATATTCTTACATATATTCCAGTTGGTTTGCCTCACAGCGATTAGCAGCCTGTGTTCAAAGATGACCCACTTTTAGTTTTACCAATGCACGTGCAAGTGAACGCGCATTTTTATGCTGCTGCGGTTTTATCCCAGAAAAAGGTCTGTGTAGGCTTCCACTTGGGTGACAAATCCATTTTCTTCTCCAAATCTGTATACTTTAGTCACATCTCTGCATAGACAGGTATGAGCGTAAATATTTGAAGTGGCCAGGGGCTCATGCAGCTCAGACAGCAGCGTCACATCCACATCTGTAATGGCTAACATCCCCTCTCCGCTCCCTGGAGGGACGGCCACCTTTTTAGCTCACAGATGGGCGAGAAAAGGTCCCCCTCCCGTCACGTTGCACGTGAGCTGTGTTGGATGTAAAAATTTGTGACACAAAGTGGCGCGGTTTCATATTTGTTTTAGCTCAAAGCGGCAGCATAATGGTGCGGCTCCGGTAGCCGGATCACCGGAGGCGGCGCGGCGGGGGACAACCTGGGATCACCGTGCTGCTGGTTTATGCATGAACCATGTGCTCACTGTGCGCTGACAGACGGGAAACAGCACTAAGATCAGGACAGGCCTTCATTAAGAAATGATCTATTTTGAAGCAGTTGTCATACCAGCTACCTGTCTGTTCAACACACCTGCCATAAAAGATGAGGACGATTGTTAAATCAGGGGAAAAACTCTGAAAATGTTGGACTAACCTCAGTTAACGAAGCTAAGAGCTTGCTAACCACTGCTAAAGCTAAACTTAGTGAACCCTAAGCTAACCTTACAAATGCTAGCTTCAGCTAACCTTGGCTAACACAAGCTAACCTCAGTTAATGAAGGTAAACTTATTTTACAAACCTAAAAACTTGTTAACCACTGCTAAACATAAGCTTTGTTAATGAAGTACACAAAATTTAAGCTTAACAAATATAACTAAGTTATGATAAATTCATCTAATTGAGGCTAAATGAAGCTAAGCTAAACAAAAATAAGTTATGGTAAGCTAAGGAAGGATAATCTCATCTCGTCATCTTGACACAAATGTAAAATGAACAAAACTAAGCTGCATTAAACCAAAAATTATTAAGATATGCTAAAGTACGGGAAGTCAGACTAGACTAAAATAACATCATTTAAGATAAAATAACTAACAAAAGCAAACAAAATCATATGGCTGCCCATTTAAAACAACTTTTTCTTGTTTCTACTGATGTAATAGATAAATATAGATTTTTACTCTTATCTACTGTGCATAGATGACGTTTTTAGCTAATTACTGATGAGGATTCACTTTGTATTGCTCGACCAGTAGCATAAAAATAATTAATGTTAAAGAGAAAAGATTTGGCAAGAGCTGTAGAAATCATGGATGAAGACATGATAAAATACTAAAACCGTTATTTTCATTAGGATTAGCTTTTTATACATGAAACATATGAACGTAGTCACAAGTTACCACTAGATATATACCTCCTCACACATATATCTGTAAGTTTTATCTGTAGGAATCAGCCTACTACAAAGTAAGTTTATATTAAATGCAGCATTAATTCAAACACAGGAAATCTGCCTGGAAATCAAATCCCTCTGAGCTTCCTCTCTGCCTCTTCCTCCTGACAGCCCTCTCCTTAAGCAGGTCGCACATCCATATTTGAAGGCGCCACCGGCTGCGTAGGTAAAGACGGGAATTTGTAGTGACAAGGGGAGGGCATCGGCACAACAGAGGTACCTTAGGAAAGAGACAACCTCTCGCTGCGAAGGCAAATGAGCCTTGTCAGTCGGCAGTTGGTGCAGTAATTATAAAGGGTGCGCCGAGTTTCCCAGGGACTGCAGGAGAATGGCATAATGGATAAAGCACTAAGAATTTTATAAGCCAAGAAAGAGGGTAAAAAAGAAAGAAAAAACAAACATCTTCTCTCTTATGGATCAGATGGAAGCATTATAGGTAATTTGTTGTTTGTCCGTCATTAAAACTGCGTTTCCCACCTTTTTATGAAGAAATGTAACATTTTGTCTGTGCATATTGAAGGTGTATCAAGATGTACTGTGTTATTGCTCAGGGAGCAGGGATTTGGAAGTCAATATATCTTGTTTTAATAAAGACAGAACAATCATCTTGAGGCTTCAGGGTAACAATTATTGCAGTGTGGAAGTGAAAAGCACCTGTACACGTTTGTCTGGAAACCAATTTGTTTAATTCAAAGCAAAGTCGTGTCATGTTTGAGGGAAAACAACACAATAAATTAACTTCTGTTATTAAAGTGTGCTGTTAACCTGAAGATGATTCATCGATGAGGATCTTTTACTGCTCTTCTGTGTTTCCTCTAAAGCTGCTCTACCTTGGGAAGAATGATTTTAGCAATGATTAGGTTTTATTTCGCAGCAGCACCAAAGATACCCGAGCAGAAAACAATTGTTTGGTCAATTTATGACCAAAAAACATTTATTTCTCCCAGTTGGTTTGGAAAAACATTCAACAAAATGGACAATCTTTCTGGAAGTAACTGTTAAAAATTGCAAATAACCCTGCAAGCAATAAAGCAGCGTTTAAATTAATGTGATAAAAATCAACTATTAACAGGTATTACTGTCTAAAGTCATTATTTTTCTGGTTCTGGTTGGAACCAGAAATGTGGAACCACTTCAAAACTTTACACCAATTTCCTGCTGATCTTAATATAATCCTGTAACATTTTGCTTAAAGTACATCAAGTTAAGTTATTGGCTGGAATGGCCCAATTTACTATTATATACATCGTAATAATGGACTTTAATTATTAACTCAACATTGTATTAATTACTTCAGTGTTCTGGCTGGAGCTGCTTTTAATTACTGTGTATGTTGCAGCAAAGCTTGGTTCATCACTCATCCATGCAAATGTACTTTGGTTATTTTCACTTTCCAACATAAATCTGCAATAAAAATGTTAAATAAAACTTCAGAGTGCTGAGGACATTTTTCAAGCTGCCTGCATCGAGGCGCGATGATCTGCTGACTTTCAAACTTACAAAATATGTTTTAGTCAAATGTTTAAAATCTGAACGCTACAAAAAGGGCTAAACAAAAAAAGACTTGAACTGCTTTCATTTAATAATTCTTCACTTGTTCAATTCAAGAATACTTTATTTATCCCAAACAGATAAATAAAAGTTGCTGTAACTCATTTAATTTCCTTTAAAGAGTTACATTTTTCTAGAAGTAGAAAAAGGTGAAAGGTGCTTTTATAAAAAGAAAAGTGTCACCTTTTTATTTTTTACTTTGCAAATTTCTGTCACCCTCAGGTGAAAGGAAAACGATATGAAGATATTTAGGAATAAACAAAGGAAGAACTTGGAAACACATCCGATGTTTTCACGATCTGATGCGGCTACCATGGCAGGACGAGGTTCCTCCTAATCCTTCAGTTGAAGTTTACACACAGTTGGATGTTTTACTGTATAAATATCCATCCATTCGGGGTGTATTAATATTTTTGAGCCTGTGTGAATTTCAGAACACGCAAAAGAAATTCAAAACTCTGCAAAATGTCTGAAAAAGCCTCCACCAAATCCTCTTTCTGATGTATTTTATGAATAATTTATTTATTGAAAAGGTGTTTAATACTTGAATGTTTCACCTCATCTCAGTAGGTTTATTTCCCATAGAGCTGGATTAGTTTAAAGGAAGTAAAACATCATCTAATCAGAGGTTTCCTTCAGCTGTAATGATGGATCTCTCCCTCCTTCCACTAATATTTCCCCGGGCCAACGCAGTCTGGCTGCGTTCTGCGTTTACGCACCTTGTTGGATTGGAAAGTGTTTAAAAATAAATTAAAAGGAAGCTGCTTGTTTACCTACTTGGAAAAATGGCAGAAACATCAGATAAATTTCCTTCTGGGATTTATCTGAGTTCAGGTATTGCACCGCCTGGAGCGTTATCGGTGAGAACGCCTCCGACGCATCACAGGAAACAGACGTAAACCTGGTCCGTTTCCTCACCTCCGGCTCGCAGGTCCCTCAGCGACCACCGTCCGGATTCCTAGTGACACCGGAGTCAGTCCTCCGTCTGATCCTGTCAAGGAGTCGGCTGAGAGGAACCGACAGCGAACGGCCTATTTATATGCCAGTCACCTGATCTCTCACTGGCCGACAGGCGGGGAATATTAAACTGACAGCAGCATATTCTGAAACGTCTGATCGCCCCGAGCCTGCAGGCACCCGGGGATACATCGGCTTTTATTTTTAAACTTGCAAAAACAGCATGTTGATTTATTAGTAGTGGATCAGGCTTATCGAGAGTTTTCCTTCCCAAATACAAGCATGTATTTTATTAAAGATGAGTTACATTGAGCTTATCCAGGACTAACATTGCTACATTTACTTCTGTTAGAACAAATGTTAAATTATCTGCTGTTTATCCCATATATTTTAGTTATCAACACTTTCTTACATATCTTAATAATAACTCAGATTACAGTGGAGCCCTGGATTTTATGATTGTGGATCCAAATCATTCATGGAAAAGTCTGGTATTTGAAAAATATGCAGATTGGTAAGTTGATGTAGCTAGCTAAAAATGCTACTTGACACATTATTAACTCTGCAAAGCAGCCAGTCAAGTAGCACCATTTATTTATCACTGACTGGCTGAACCTCCAAGTTCAGAGATGAGGAAGACCACAGATGTTAGCACTGCATCTCTAAAGTGTTAAACACTAATGAGAGTTTTGGAGTATTCAAAAGTATTAAAAGTTTTTAGCTAATAGCATGCAGCTATGAACTCTGACCTTTTTGAACCAGTTCTTTTGCATTTGGTATGTATATTGTTAATTTTTTCTTTTAAAAATGGAGAATTATGGATTTAAAATTAGCTTCTATTATGTTGCTAAAACGTTAATTGTAAGTTATTTTTGTCTTATTTCCAGCAAACTGAAATATTTGCTCTAAATTAGACATTTGGTCAAATTTTGTATTTTTGCAATAAGACTCTCCGTCTACCAGCAAATCAAGCTGTGTATTACTCCTCAAATTGCCCTGGATTTATATATATTAGTCATATATTTATTGATCTATCGGCGTATTTTCCTTGAGGCAGTGGGTGGTTTTCCGGAAGCCCATCAGGCTTGGATCTCTCCCTCCAAACAGAGGAGCGGTGCTGGCCGATGAAGGACAGATTGGAGAACCGGTACGGCTGCAATCACATTTACTTGGCCCTTATCTTCGTGTTTGACATTTCGTCTCAGCGGCCCGACAACCAAAGCGCGGATCAGGCCGAACCGCGAGCTGTCAAATCTCGCCGTTCGGCCCGTGCCATGTTAAACACTCAACATCTGGGTCGGCCGTAAACACTCGACCCCCCTCGTAATCAGCCCCACATGTGGCTCCCATCCCGCGGCTCCCCGTTTTGTTTCGTGTGAAACGGAGCTTCAGGATTACGGTTTGATAAATATTTGAACTTCGGCTCTCCTCCTATTATAATTAGGGCAGGTTTCAGATGGGCCCCCCGTGCGTTTGATCTCCACACCAGCTCGATGCGGAGCTTAAGACGGGACATTTATTTAATAACAGCTGCACTGCAAAACCCCGGCAGCTGG
Source organism: Brachyrhaphis roseni (assembly GCA_903066815.1). Classification (NCBI taxonomy): domain Eukaryota; kingdom Metazoa; phylum Chordata; class Actinopteri; order Cyprinodontiformes; family Poeciliidae; genus Brachyrhaphis; species Brachyrhaphis roseni. The sequence continues at coordinate 15,124 of CAEFZY010075260.1, forward strand.
CAGTTAAAAGAAACTCCACCCTGGATACTGTTACACCTCCAGAAATCATCTATCTGGGATTTTAATGTAGTCCAGGAGTTATCAGGCGATAAAGTGGTTCAACTTACCTTCAGGAGAACCATGTATGAAAGCTGAAGGCCTGCAGTGATTAAAACCTGTTGCTCTGAACATTTTGATATTTACTGTAACTACAGGATGCTCTGCTTTGCTTTCTGCAAAGCGGATCACTTTTCCTCTGAAGTTGTCTTGTGTTGTTTGACAAATTGGACCAAAAAACTTGAATGTAACTTTTGGTGGAAGGAGAATGAATGTTATTACACCTGGATTCAAGCAAATATCAATAATAGTTTTAATATAAAGATGAAAATGGTTTCGTAGTGAGTCACTGAATAGTTATTCATGCAACTATTTGTTTCATCTGCTCATTTCAGTCTTAAATTTCATCCATAATGGTCTTAAAAGTTGGTGAAACGTGTCAGAGCACAGCTGTTTTATAATCATGATAATACATTTGATTTGAGTTTGGACTCCAAAGAATTGGAGTTTATGTACATATTAGCCATAAATACATACAGAATTTTATATTTATTCTACAAAAACCTTCAGTAAATTTGACCTCAGAAAAGTAAAGGTGACATAAAAACAGTATAAACTGTGTCAAAGTTTTCCTACTCTCCAGAAGTCGTGAGCCCCCCTCGGGTTGGGGGCAGATGTTCTCAATGCGGAGATCAATGAGGGATTCATTTCACCGTCTTTGTTTCCTTCTGTTCGCTCCAACATAAGCACCAGTTGCAATAATTCAAGAAAGTAACAGAGGCTCATACAGGAGGCCATGTGGTGCCCTGATGCATGAGACTGACAGAAAGACAGAAGGGAGCGAGTTGAGAGTGATTACTTCAGAAAGCTGACAAAAGCTTGTTTTGTTTCCTTTCATTGCATTTTTTAAATTTATCGATAAATCTACTCATGCTAATATAAACTGCGGCAGCTCTTTACGTCAACATCTGTCGGGTTTGGTTTGTCGCAGTCAGAAACCTATACATCATCCCCGGTGACGACACCTTGGAGCACGGGGCCGACTCATGCGGGCCCTCGGGGGTCAGGCTCTTAAATGAGATTTCAGCACCGCTGACCCGTGCTCTGCTCCTCTCACCTTTCAGCAGGAGGACAGGAGCGACCTTTGACTCCGGGGGAACTGTGAGCCGCCACCGTTCTCCTCCAAGTGGCGTCCCGTCAGCGTCAACCGAGCGTGCCTAAGCCGTGAGGACAGAGCGCTGAGGTGAGGCGCACCGCAGAGGTGTGAAATGAAGAGGTCATGTTTCAACATAACGACGATTGGAAACACCAAAGTTTGAGTCGCTTGTTGAACGGCGCCTAAAAGCTTCCTTTTTCTACAATAAGCAGCATTTAGTTAAGTTTCCAGACCATCTCACTCACCTGATCAATGTGTCAGATTTCAGAAAATATGCTGGGACCGGTTGCCTTGTGCTGTAATTTAAAAGTTATGAAAAAAGGTGGAAATACAGCAGTAATGAAGACAAAGTAAATTATCAAATTCATAACAAAGATGGCATGTAATACCCAGCTTGTACTTGTTCTTTTCAGGATATAGTACCCCCCAGATATAAAGCTAAAACTACTTTTATTTTTTATTTAACCTTCATTTCCCCAGGTGAGTTATTAAGAACAAATTGTTATCTAGAATAACGACCGGGCAGGGAGGGAAGAGGCAGCAACAAGCATTAGCTACACTGTTGTGGCCATAAAACAATAGAAACAAGACTGAGAAAAAAGTTTATGATATGAAATGTTTCAGCTGAAACATGCAGGATTGAAACAGCTTCTTCCTTCACCGTTGTGTCTCAGGATCCATTTCTCAGAGAAATCCTGAATTTTGCTGGACAGAATAGTGAAAGAGTATTTTTCTAACATGTGAAACTAAAGCCTTGTACACGTGTAGAAGAAAACTACTATCTTTAATATCTACTAATATCACACATACAGAAACATTTCAGTAAAGTTTCCCACCACAATAACCTGCAGAAATCATGCCATACCCATAGGGGGCAGTATAGCACATAACTAAAACCCATCTGCCAATCAGATTGATTCAAAACAACAACAACTTCCTGTTAGGAAACAAACATGGTGCCACGTTGTTGTTTTTTAGTGTGGACAGATAGACGTGTTGAACTTCTTTTGCATATAAAGTTTATAAAACATAAGTTTGTGGATATGTTGGTCGCAGATTGTAATTTGTGGGACACTAAATGTCAATTTTTTGCAAATTTCCACCCTGGTTGGAGGAGTTATAATTGGTGTTTTTAAACTGTGTTTGTGTGGATAAAAATGCCAAAATGTATATAAATGTATCTGTTTTCCAAGATTAAAGGCAAAAAATGGGATTATGCAAAATATTTACAGTAGGAGAGCCAATAAAAGATGAGATTATTTCCATAGACTCACCTGCAGAAACCTTGTGATGGATTTCACTTCCTCTAGTGTCCGGTTCTGTGCATTAGCTGTATTATTCGGTCCTTGAGGCAGATGAAGACCATCCTCGGCCCAAATGCACACAAGTGTAACGGCTGCGCACACAGACACAGAAACGCTTTATGGCAGAAGCTTTAATGTGCACATTGTGTATTTCTTTCTCCTCTGACATCTTGCGAGTGCTGTATGCATGTCATTAATTGAGTCTCCAGCTCCCTGGAGTGGTTAGCTCTGCTTGCACTGGGAAGATCGAGGGGGAGATAGTCTTTGTGTGTGTGTGTCAGTGTGTGCTCTTCACACACAAGCCCTGACCGCCTGATGATTATGCTTGATCAGTGTCAAACACAAACTACTGCAGCGGGTGCTTTGAAAGGGAATATATTGTGCACTCAGGCTTTTTTCTGGCCCTTAGTGCTGCTCTTACATAGCATGGTGATTTATCCAATTCAGCCAGATCTAACAAATGTAATTTTTTCAGTTTTTATGTTCAGATTCAAGCTGCAGATTCATCCTAATTTCAAGATATAACAAAACATGTCTTTACAAAGGGGGTAAAATAAAATCTCGGGTGAATTAGAGGTTTACTTGAGGTAAACTTGAGTATTAATTTCAAGAAAAAAATTATAGTTTTAGCTGCTATTATAACAATTAATGACCTCAAACGAAGTACAAATCAACAATAAAAGCCAAAGGGTGAAATATCTACTTAAATTTCTATCGTGAGTTTGACTCTAAAACTGAAAGTTGGTATTTTATCCCGAGAGATCTAATTAATGTAAGCATAATTTGGAAAGTTTGTGTGAAAACATAAATTTACCGCTCTAAAAAACACAAAGCTTAAGTCCATCGGTAGATGTTTCCTTCCTGTAAACATGAGCGATATTTTTAGAGATTACAGAATTAATCTTTTAGTCCATATTAAGAAAAGTTGGTTGAGTTGTTTGGCTTGTCACACCAATCTTGAGTTGAAACCTTGATTTCTGTGAATCACAACAAAACCTAAGTTGATCCTAAGTTTCAGAACCCACCTGCGATTACTTCAAAGTATTTGTGTTTTGCTGAAAACACTTGAATCTGTCTAGACCTGAACATTTTGCAGATCACACATAGTGGGATGAAAACGTTTCTCTCCTATCCACCTGACTTTTCAGGGTGTCTGTCCTTAAAATGTTTTCTTAAAATGTCTTAAATGTGTTTTAAAAAGTAATTTAGCCTTCAATTTATTAATCTCAGGTCTTAAATTGTGTCTTAACAGGATTATTTAGTCCAGTACAGACTGTGACTTAAGGCAGTTGAGACTGTCGATAACTCACTGCTAATATGCTAGTTTTTTGCGAGACAGCAAAAAAACACTTTTATATCTAGCTTTTTTGCTAAGATGGTAAATTTAGCATCTTAAATTTGAGTTGGTAAAACCTAGATACCGAAAATGCTAATTAGCAAAAAAAGTTAGCTACCAAAAGCTAGCCCGGTTAAGTGATTTTTTGCTAGCTGGCAAAAAGCTACCAAAAAAGCTTTTTTGGTAGCTCTTAGCTACTCAACGCTACCAATAAGCTAGCTTTTGGTAACTAGCTTTTTTGCTAGCTTGTCTGATTATGTGCAAATTTATCACCAGTTGTCTAGATGAAGTTTGTACATTTCTGTGGAGATATAAGTCTGAAGTTTCAGTCATAATGTTCTTCAAAAAGATCTTAAATCTTAAATTTGAGTTGGTGAAACCTGCAGAAATCCTGCTTTTGGTGACTCCAGTTTGCATTGTTGCTCAGTTTATTGAGATGTTGATCCAGGAAAAGGCAAAATGAAGGTGAGTTTTGTTTTGTAGAGGCCTTTGAGGCCCAATCAGGGGACGGCTTCTTGCAGCGGGGTGGCCCGCGCTGCTGAGCAGAATGCGATAGGGGTAAATATTTGTATCCCAGCGGTCGGCGAACAGTGCTGAGGTCAGTCGTCTGGAATCCCTGGGTTGTTTGGAGACCACTGTTGTTACAGTTGGGCTTTTTTGGGGGTAAAAAGAGGAGTCATGGGAGAGAGGGAGAGAGCACCAGACTCCCAGAGGGAGTAAACTGAGCCCTGAACTGCTAACTGAAAAGAATATAGCGTGAAGTTTGTGGACGAGAAAACGCAACTGATACAAAGCAGAAAATTATGATGCGTTTTGAAGCACTACTGCGTTTTCCTCCCAAAAAGCCAGACTCCCCTGGGATCTTTTTCAGTGATTTTGATCAATAGCTGTCCAGGCTTTCTGAAGACTTCTTTGTCAGCTTTATCGCTCGTCTTCAACCCAGTCCTGAAAATGACAGCATGTTGTTTAGTTTGCCAACCACACAAGTAAAGGTAAAAAGAAGCACCAGGCCTAGACTGTATTTTCAGTAGATGAACAGTATCTGAATGCAGGAAAACTGTGACGCAGAAAGTAAGAGGTTTTTAATCCTTCAGCTATTTGATGCTAAAATTACGGTTTTGTTAAAACTAGACCAAAGTCAGCTAAACTAAGGTGTGGTAGACTAAATTAGATGTATCTTATTGTATGTCTAAGTTAAACTGAATTAAATTAAATTCAATTAATGTAAGCAAACGTAAGCTGCAGTAAGTTGAGGAAAACTAAATTAACCTGAGCAAAGGTTGGCTGAATTAAGATAACATACAATAAAACATTATAAACTATATTAGCTTTAGCTGAGCCAAAGCTGGCAAAAGTAAAGAACACTAAACTAAGTTCAGATTGGCTAAAGTAAGCTAATATAAGCTAAGTTAAACCAAAATTACCTAAATTGGGCTAGATTAACCTAAATTAAGATAAACTGAGAATTTAAGTAAGATGTCATCTAAATTAAGATTTGTTAAATTAAGTAAATTGAGCTAAACTGAGATAAGCTAAGATGAAAGTTGGCAAAACTAAAGTAAGCTCACTTGAACTAAGATTGACTAAAACTAACCAAGCTGAGTTTATTTATGGTTGGATAAAATAGAATATGGCTGATTAAACAAAGAAAAGCAAAACTAACTAGAGGTGGACTAAAATCTGATAAGCTTAGGCTAAAAAACAACTTAAATGTGCTAAGATAAGGCAGGCTAAATGAAGCTACCTTGGGCTGAGCTAAGCTAAACACGCTAAACTAAATTAAACTAATCAGGCTGAACGAGTGTAAGGTAGGCAACAATATCATAAAGTAAGCTGAGCTAACATGCGATAAGGTGGACTAAACTGAGCTAAGCTAAACAAAACTAACTGAAGGTGGACTAAAATATGCTAAATGTAAGCTAAAATAAAGCAATGTTAGCTATGTTAGCTTAGATAAGATGAGTAAAGGTTGGGTAAACTAAACGAGGGGTGAGCAAAACCTTATGTTTTCATTTTGAGCATTTTTAGTCAGAATTATGGCTAAACAAAGAGTAGAACTAAAATCAGCCATTTGCCGAAGAAAGCGAAGAGAAATTTGGGTTAAAGTTTCAAAGATGGCATAAAAAGTTTCCCCACTTGGGAGGAAAATATGTGGTGAAGCTTCTGCTGAAACATTATGGGTGTGCCTGGTGGGGACAGAGTGGTGCAGGAGCTTAGCGGGGTGTCATGTTTGATTGGGGTTTATTAGCGCCGCCCGTATTGTTCTCGTTCGTCAGCAGACTACCAGGTAATGTGGTGATAATCACTGCAGGAGCTTCCATCTGCTCGTTCGGTGGAGAGGGCGGAGGAGCTGCCCTCATTCCCAATCCGTTTTCCCTCGGGGTGGAAAAGGTGGATGTGTTTCATTTACCCAGGAGTGTCAGTTCGCCATAGCAACCAGGTTGTCTCCACTTGTACCGGCTAATGACTCGAACCCAGCTGGCCTCAATTGGGAGCTCAGCTCTTGAGCAATACATTTTGCACTTTGGCTCCCGACCAAATGTGTGGCATTTTTGGTGCTGCACGCTACGCCGAGCTTATCAGTCAGGTGTTTGGTGTGTAAAAATCCATAAACAAGCCTCTGTTGGCGCTCTGGTGAGTCTTTTGAGGGGGTCAAGGGCCGGCGCGTGGCGGAGGAGGAGGTCCGGCGCTGACGGCCTGTTTGTGAGAGGCAATTCTCCACGCTTGTAATTACACGTCTTTAATTGATAATGCGGAAAAACCGCATTGATTTGGTGTCAGCTGAAGGAGCGCAGCGGCGTGGCCTCTAATTACTTCTCAGTTCTGCAATGTCAGGTTCAGTTTCCGCCGTCGCATCTCTGGCAAGGATGCAGCCGCTGGGATCTCACCTGAGGAGTTTGCTTTCCCCTCCACTGGGCTCATCTCAGGAGAATCAGCTTTCTTACGGAGGTCCAGACGTGAACGCTGCTCTTTAAGTTCAAATAAGGCAAACAAACATGAGAAGAAAGGGAACGGACCCAGCTTTCTGTTCATGTCAAGGCATCGCAGTGAATTTCCTCTTTGGGGTAAATGGAGGCACAGGAAACCGAAGGCTTGTTACCCGATTCTGCATAATGCTGCTAATTTGTAGACGTGCAGGAGAGCGCTGTCGCCGAGGTGTTGACAGAGCGGTACCAACTGGCTTCATGCTGGACCTGGAGAACGCCTAAATGGGCTTAAGGTGGAGGAGAAACAGAGCTGGGAGCGTTATCCGAGATCTCTGCTGTGTTTTTTAGAAGATAATGTTACAGAGTTGAGGGATTAGTTCAGCTCTTAAGGGAAGAAGAATATACAGCGCCTTGCAGAAGTGTTCATGGCTCTTGATCTTCACATTTTATCACATTGCATCAACAAACCGCAGCCCATTTTATTGGGATTTCATGTGAAAGACTAACAAGAAGCAGAGCGTATTTAGAGTGTTGGGAAAAAATAACCCTGTTTTCTATAAGATTAAATAAAAATTCAATGTCTTTATAACCTCTTAAAACTCAGATAAACTCAAAAATACTGTCCAGGATATGATCCTCGCGCAGTGCAGTGGATTCTCTGCATCCATGAAGCCTCCTGTTCATCTCCTCTGGGATTTGGGGTCAAAGTTCAGGTGTTACTTGAGCTTTTGAGATGCTAATCAGCTGCTCCCAGTTGTAAAAACAATACCTTGGTACCCTGGTTGTGTAGAAGGTAAGAGCAAATATGCTAAATGTTTCATAACTCGGATGTGGAAGGAAAATAATGCATATTTTTAAATAAAAAGAGAAAACTAAGTTCACCAAAGTATTTTTTAGAGTACAAGTCAATGGTCTTAGTTACCATGACAACAGACGGAAGCCAGGAAGATGATCACTTTGTGTTGCTTCTAACATTTTTCTGCGTAGATTTTGATTTAAAAGTGTCCTAATTTATTCTTCAGGGGCCGAAAATGGCCCCCAAACCGCAATTTGAACATCCTCGGTTTAGATCAAAGACTATTCGGCCTAGTCAAAGCCCCCAAAACTTAAATCCAACTGAAAATCTTTGAAAACTAAAGTTGAAAGATGCCCTCCACACAGTAACATCCCATAAAACACCACAGATTGCGGCTAAAAGTTGCTTTATTCATGATTTACATTCAAATCTCCTCATTTGTAGTAAAAGTTGGTTTTAATAATAATGTTAAAACGAAGGTAGCGAAAATGTGCTCATAAAAAACCCTGCATGGTCGATTCAGTCTACCTTAACGATTCAATTAACTGTGTGGTTTTAATTAGATCAGTTCACCTGATGTTTCTGCAGTGGATGAAAAGGTTTGATATTCTGAAGCTGCACATGCAGAAGCCACCTGTAGATGGAGCTACACTCTGCTCTTCTTCCTCTGTCTGCTCACAATAAACACATTGTTCTCCTCCTGTGTCATCGCTTTTACACACTCTCTTCTCTCTCCTCCAACAGATTTGGTATTTATGTTAATGTACACCTCTTTGAATCTCTTGCCTCCAGTGGTTACAACCACTGTGGCTTTTCCTGCATGCATGCGTGTGTGTGTGTGGGTGTGGGTGTGTGTGGGTGTGGGTGTGTGTTGTGGGTGGATGTGAGTTCCAGAAGGACGCCGAAGGGTTTGGAAAGGTTTTTAAGGAGTCAAAGGACAATTCCTGGGATGTTTCTTCCTTCCCTGCAGAAACAAGACAGGAAAGGAAGAGGGGAAGAACTGCTGGCATGAAGGAAAATTGGGTCTTTATTATTAGATGCTGCAGCTTTAATGCTGGTTGTTGTCGTTGTTTTGTGACGAGCAGCAAAAACATGAATAAATAAAGTTACATGTAAACATCAATTTATCTCCTTAGAGCTCAAATAATCTTAAAGTGTAATAATATATATTTCTATTCCTACTGTGACCCATTTGAACCTGAATTAGTGTTTTCTAACCTTTTATGCTAATTTGGTTTAAAGCAACTTAATCTGCAGCAACTGATTGCTGTAATATCTAATACTTTATTGAATAATCCCGTCGTTAATCTAGGAAGTGGGTAGACTAAAGTGTTTTTCTGCTTTCTCCTGGATTTTTTAAAATATTTCAGATTGATAAAATAATAACCTGAGAAGTTTTGAAAATATTTATTTTCTTTGTTACAAGAAAAAATCTGGTTCTATGTAAAAAGCTGGTTTGTGAATTAGCTTTTATTCTTTCTTTATCAATCATGGTCTTGCTGATTTATTTCTAGATTATGAGAATAAATTTTAACAATACTAGACCCTAAAAATACCTTTTGTCACATTTCTTCCTTCTTGCATCTTCCCGTTTTATGCTTCTGGAGTATAAAATGCACTTAAAAGTCTTTCATTTTATTAAAAACAACAACATTACGCCTTATATATTCTGGAGTAAAATAGCCCCGTCTGGTGAATTAATATGAATTAATTCACCCTTATTTTAAATAAGATCTAAATTAGACCATTTATTGACAGTGCGCCTCTAGTGTAGAAATTACGGTACTTTGTGCAGTTTTTGAGCGTTTTCACTCCAAGCTAAGGTAGCCATTAAATGTCTCATCATGTTTGTAAAAAGGCATCTTCCCAAGTGTTAGGGCTATAAGTTAAACCCAGAAATGTAAGTTTCAGGGTAACATCATGCCTGACAGGGTAAATAAAGCCATGTAGTAATTTTCACCAATCAAACGGTGTGTGAAATAGAGCTGCAGTCAGGTCACTGTTGATCCCCACCTCTAATAGAATAATCAATCTTACTTTTGGCAAGACTGTGGGATTAATTATTAAGGACTGAACATTTACCAGCTAACCTGAGAGGAAACTGCTGCAGCCGCCGTGAATTGATTATCTCCACGGTTATCTGCTGACAACACACCTCTGTGCGCCTCCAACTTTAAGACAATGGTATCTTTCCAGTTTGTCAGTCACAGATTTATTTCATGTAGAACAGTCGCAGAAGGAGGATTAACGGTATCTACTTATACGAGTGTGATAAACTCTTATCTGCTGCCTTCCCCTGAGCGCTCTGTGGGCGCACGTTGACCCGTTTTCCTCCGTACCTCAGCGATTTAATCACTTAACCATGCATAATCTGAGCCCTCACCCAATTTCTTAAATCCTGCAGCAGCAGGGACGTTTTTCTCTCAGCTTTTGCAGTGCCTTTCAAAAATGTGCAAATTTTTTCACTTTATTACAATAAACGTTATGATTTAATGTGACAACCTCACATAAATTTGATCAGTTAAAATCCAAACGTTGTGCAATTCTGTGTCGGTAAAATAAAGACTGAGAAAGTGACGCCAGGTGGAGGGAGAATCATCACCTGTTAAATTTGATTAAGAACTTGTGACTAAACATGAAAATTGATTTTTAGACGTAATCTGATTGAATTTTATTCTTTTTTACAAGAAAAAATGAGCAAAAGTTTCATAAAAATTGCTGAATATAAAGACATGCATTGATTTTTCTTCAATATTTACCTCCACTTTTCTTCCAGTTAAATACATTCATAAACACAAAAATGATATAATTTCAGTACTTTTTAGTTAGTTCCACTTATTTTTTTCCCCATTTTATTTATTTCAGTTAATGGAAATAAATAAATTCATTTTTTTTGTCATTTTGTTAGTGTTAGTTAAGTATACCAGCATTTTCTTAGAGGAATCCCAATAAAATGAACAGAAATTTGAGATAAAATGTGAGAAATTTCAATAGTTTAAACACGTTTTGCCAGAAAAGTTGAGTGATGGATTTCATCCAGCTTGATTTGTATGAGACTTGGGTTTATAAACGTGTCACTGCAGAGGATTCGGAGGTGCAGTTCATCATAAAACCAAAACATGAGCAGAGGATGTAAGTATGAGGGGTTTACATTCAGCAGGTAAACTTTATGTTCGCTCTGCGGAGGTTTACACAGCGTAAACGCATCACTTCCTGCTCATTTAGCCTGATGTAAACCCAGCAGGACACCAGAGGCAGGAAACTCGACGCTCCGCGGCTCCCTGGGTGGCACTGCCACCAGCGTGGCCTGGAGAGTCGCTCCATGACAGTTTGTATCCATTAGGGTTATTTGTTGGCCCCAATGTAAAGAGCTCACTTCCTCTCACCTGGCTGGAATATTTGGAAGTGTTTCTAGATTCCCGGAGCGCTTCCTTCCTCCAGCCAGCAGTGGGTGGCTGCCGCTGTCATACAGCTTGGCTCGCTCTCATTTGCATTTCTGCAACGCTTGCTGTGCTTCATTACGGTTTTGTTTGTTTGGAAGCTGAAGAAATGCAAAACCCAGAGTGAAGACAATGACTGCAAACACGCACCGTGGAAGGTCTGACAATGACTTGTTCCCAAAAAAGGAGGATTAGTGTTTTCTAATCTTTCCCACTCAGTTCATGTTAGTTTCAGGTGATTAAAACAAACTGAAAGTTGTACGGTAGTGTCTTAAAGTTTTAGCAAACAATGCTCTTAGAATAAATGTGCAGAAACATTTAGATGCATGTCTTCTTGTGTTAGCAATGCTTACCTACAGAGGAAGGCAGGCAGCCAAAATGGCGTCATTGTCAGGAGAAAATAGCAGCTGGAAGAACATCAAGTGCTTTAGGAGGAGAGAGCCTGCAGTGAGGAAGATTCATGCTGCCACCAGTGCAGAGCTTGGTCAATGGTGAAAAGTTTGGAGACAGAAAAATGAATTTGGAAAACCTTAACATTTATCAGATGAAGTTAAATCCATCCCAGTCGCTTCTCTGTCTGCGTTTTCAGTCGTATCAACTTCATAATATACATTATAGCTGCATAGATTGAGGAAGACATTCTGTTGCCTTGTTAGTTTTTAACTTTCTGATGAATCCAGATTTTCCCGTTTCAGTCGACTTCTTAAAAAAAAGCATCAGTCAGTTGTTTCTCTTCCTCTATTTCTTCTTCTTCTGGTTTTTGCTTGATAAAAAGTAGTTCAACTATTAGCGCTTGATGAGATCTTGGGATATGAAAACATTACAATGTTTCTGACTGCTCAGGATGTCTTCGCCTGATGAATCAAATCAGATTTTATTTGCATATCACTTTTCAGCAACAAGACATTAAATCATAAAAACTCAAAAAAATACAAAGTCACCGTGAACAACTGAAATATTACGTTCAGTCAAGTGTCATTGTTAAATTTATCATTGATTATGAATCAAAAACAACTCGAATCAGTCGAGATTTAAAAGAACTCAGTATTTCGGCTGTTTTGCAGTTTTATGGAGGTTTATTCCAGATTTATGGAGCTTAGAAGCTGAATGATGCTTCTCTATGTTTGGTTCTGGTTCTGGAAGGTTGATACAGCAACAGCAGATCAGTGATTTATAAACTACCAACAGTATTTTGAAGTTTATTCTTTCAGTGGAAGGACTTCAGGACTGAGTGATGTGCTCTGTCTTCCTGGTTTTAGTCAGAACGCCAGCAGCAGCGTTCTGAATCAGCTGCAGTGATCAATGCGACTAGAAATAAATTCATGGATGAGTTTCTGTAGATCTCGCTGAGACATTCGTCCTCTAATCCTGGAAATGTTCTTGGAGTGACAGAAGGCCGACTTTGTTTATGTGTCTCTGAATATCCAGGTCAAATTTCGGTCCTGATCTCTAGTTTCCAGCTGTAGAAGACGCTCAAAGTGATGCCTTGAGGAAAGAGTTATTGATCATCTGGATTTTCCAGCGATGGGTAATCAATAAATTCCTCAAATCTTCCCCCTACAGAGTCGCGGTGGTCACCAGCAGCCCTGAACTTCATATCCACCATTATGTGTTCATAAAATATCTCTGGGATGCGTTTTCAATAAACAGACATTGGTTTATTTTTTCTTTGCACAGACATAATCTATGCAAACACATTATAAAACCAGCCTGATGGAAAAATGTGTAATATATTCAGAAGCAGGGCCATAAGTTGAAGCTTTCTTTGCACATGTGAGGGATAAAATACACCTCTTCCTCTCAGCTCCTCAGAGTGTGGGTAGCAGAGGATGCATGTAACCTCATTCCACATCCGACGTTCGCTGACAAATACATAGTTTGGGGCAAATTTCCATTTCATGTTCGACTACACCGCACATCTCAAATTAAGAGCGCGGCATTATCATCGACAAGGAAATGCGTGGCGTTAATATTCCCCGGCTTCGCAGTTGCCAAAGAATTAGTTCAGATCCCCGGCATAAATTAACGGTGGCACAGTTTTAAAAAATCGGTAGCTCAGGGCCATGCTCTGAGAACAAGGCTGAGAGTAATTCACCGTTTGTTTTGATGTCTGTCTGTGAGGAGTTTGTTTCCATGATGGTGTATTTGTTGGGAAATCTCATTACCTGGAGCTCAAACGCACCGAATCGTATCGTTTTTGTGACATCAATTTCCTCTTCCTAACAAATTCGACTTAAATTTCTCTGCTTACCTGCAAATACCAAAAGCCTTCTGCCCTCCTGCTCAGAAACAGCAGTGAAGCGTGTTGCATAACACCTTCCCTCCTCACTCTTGTTATCCCAGTGTCTTTATCTGGCCTCTGCAATCCCTTCCTGGCTGCACGTTAAGCGTTCACCTCAGAGCCTCGTCTTCCTCAGCTGTGGTGCCAGGTGCGTGGTTTGAGCGAGGCGGCGTCTCACTGATGATTTACTGTGGATAAAGAGCTGTGGGGCCTCAGGGGGGCTCTCCTGTGTGACGCCCCTACAGTATCTGATCTCAGAGCTGCTCTCCTTGCAGGCAGGATGGCGCTCTCTCCAGCGTTGCATGGAAAAGGCATGAATGCATTTGGTTTCACTATAAGCCGATGTGTGAATGAGTGTTTATTTAGCAGCAGCGGGGAAGTGCGGAGGAAGTAAAGCAGCTTTTTGAGAGGAATTATGTAGAAAGTAACACACTGTAGCCCCTAAAGTGACATTAAGTGCAACAGAGAAAAGGTATTTAATAAATCTTTGCCTTGAAAATCTAATTATTAAGTCTTTTGCAAAACATTTTTCACATATTTTCCTGTTAAACCTCAAACTTAAACATATTTCATTAGGAATTTACATGACAGATCAACACAAGAAAAGATCAATGAAATCCCAGTCGCTTTCATAAGTCACATAATTAGTGAATAGGATCCAAATGTGTCATTTAACTACACATCACCTTGAACCGACCAACCCCACCACAAAGCACGGTAGTGGCAGCATTATTCCATGTGTCAAACTCAAGATCCGTGGGTCAAATCCGGCCCGCCGTAGATTTTTATGTTAGTCTAAATTCTACTTTATGAATCAAATCAATGCAATTTTTTATCTATTTACTGCCAAATTATATCAATCATTCCCTCCAGGTTCTTGAGAATTAGCAAATCTCCGCACTTTTTTTTTTTTTGCACTAATACATAATTGCAAATTTCTCTCAAAAATAGACAAAAACTTTCTTACTTGTACTAAACAGCTGCCTCAGCTTTAAGGTTAAGGTAAATTTGAAGAATTCATTGATATTTTCACAGTTTGTGAACCACTTTTATCACTACGTTCTGGCCCTTTAAGAGCATTCATGATCTCGATTTGGCACAAAACGAAAATGAGTTTCACACCACTGTTTTATGGGAATGCTTCTCTAAACATCAAGGAAGGTTGAATCGAAACAATCCAGATCAGATTCAGCTTCCTACCAGATACGAGCGCACACTGCTCCAAGTTGCACATATAGGCATGTTTTTGAGACACTGAGAAAAGCTGGGAGTTTATGAGGTTTTAGGTTTTTTTTATGAGCGGGAACTGGAGGATGAGTGAGAAGCACAATCAGTCATTTATAATTTCCATTAGAATAGTCACAAACAATAATAATCATTTCAAAATTCAATATTAGGAGTTGATTATACCACACATTTTTAGCAACAAGGCAGTTCAAAGTTTAATCCAGATTACAGGGGAATAAAAACTGATTCTTGTTCTTCAGGCTGTTTTGTTTTCATTTTTAAATGAATATATCAGGATAGTTTTATTAAGTTTTCAGCAAAACAGCAGAATCATCCAGTTTCTAATCAGGAAACTAAACTTAAACACACCTGGAAGCTTTGAAAATTACATTTAATGTGCTTCATGATACCTAAATATACAGAAGATTTTTAGTTTACAACTTTTCTTCCATCACTTGTGAATAAAACATTTGTTTTTGGTTTGTTTGAGCTCCATCCTCCTTCAACCAGATGGTAGCAGCACATCTTTGTTGAAAGGTGTGGGGTCTGCACACTTTATGTGGCTTCATTAATGTAATATTTCTTTACGTTGTGTCATATTTTCGACTTGCACAAACCTGCGTTATGCAACAACATCCTGCATGTGAGCAGAGACCTGCTGGCGGCTGGAAACGGAGCAGTTTCCGAACAGAAAGGTGCTTCCTGTCTTTAACTGTGAGCCGAATTTACCTGAAGAAGGGAGAAAAAAAATTCAACTCAGAAGCAGGTTTTCAAAAATAACATCCTAGAAGTGTTGGAATAAATGACACTGCAGATGTTGGAGTATTATTTTAGCTTCTATCTGAGTTTTAAATGAAATAAAACGGCAGAAACTGTAAACTTCTGCCTGCACCTTGCCGGCCTTCCTGTTCCTCTCTCAATAAGTTTCGCTGAAACTGCTTCCAAAACGGTATTCAGCCCTTTTTACTCTGACCGGACGCTTTAGATTACAGCAGAACTTAATCTAAAGTTCTGAACAGAATCGTTCTGGTTTGATGGTAAACATGTTAAAGTTCAGTCTGGGATGAAGTCCAGCTTGAGCGTCCTCGTTGCTCGTTCATCATCGGTAATTGGTTTTCCAGTTGCCTCCAGTGATAGAGGCAAACATCTCAAGCCTGAACGATGCCCACAAACATCCTTCGTCAAGACTGCAAACGAGAACACGGCTGCTGGTTTCTTTGACATCCAGGGGGCCGTGCTCCGTGAATTTATCCTCCAGGCTCAGACTGTCAACACAATCTGACCAGAATCACAATCCTGCAAATCTGATTAGCGCCATCATCAAACCTCCTGACCCTAAAGACCCTGCAGCCTCATCAGTCTGTAAAAACTGTTAGCATGGAGCTAAACCTGGTCGCTCCAGAGTCAGCACATTAGCTGTATCATCGGCTGTTTTCATTTCTTAAGTTGATCAATGAGGCATTCTATCTCCCCGAATAGACTTTTTGTTTAATTATCTCAACTTTCCTCTCCGAGCTGTTTGCCTGTCAGCAACTTCAGCCTCGACCTCACGCTCTGCTGAACAGCCCTCCATCCTTCCTGAAACAACTTCAGCTTGGCCCGGGCCTTGAACGCCTCTCCAGGGGGGCTGACAGCACTTCTCCTCTCTCCCTGCTCCACTTCTGACTGGTCTCCAGTCCCTCCTGGGCCAAATGAGAACAAGTCAAAAGTGAGAAACCCCCCATAAACACAGAAAGTCACCAACGGGAAACAGTCAGAGTGGATGGAAATAAAGTTAAAAGCTTTACTTTAGAGGTGACATCACTTTTAAAAGGCAAAAAAGACAATTCTTTGAAATAATTTACTGCCTTCATTGGGTAAAGTTTGATGAGAATCCAATTAAACCACTTTTTATTCTGTGGAAGAAAGTTGATCTGGTGTTTGGTGAACCGGTTCTGTGCGGATTCAGTCTTCTGTGGTCGTAACAAAGTTTGTTTTTCTGGCAGATTTACTTTTTAAAGTGGTGATGAAAAGTAGCCTTGGAAAAGAAACATCCCCACAGCCTCACACATCCTTCACCGTACTTTAAACATGTTGATCTTGTTCTATCATTGACCAACCTTGGTTCTTTGTTGCAGGAAATTATTCATTTCCCATCAAAGTCCAAATTTATGCAGATTAACTAGTTTCAAGACTCTCCACTGAAGGTTTCTTTTATAAAACACTTTGATTTAGAATGAAAATTAAATAGATTTATTAGGCAGTTTACTAACATTTACATCAGTGGAGGGTACTGCTAACTAAGAAGCTTGTTGCGCTAACCCTAAAGCACTAATCATTAGTTTTACTAATGCTAAAGCACTAAATTTATTCCACCAACACAAAACTGTTAATTTCTTAGTTCTGCTAATACTTGGTGATAAATTTCTTAGTTCCAGAAATGCTAAAGTGTAAAGATTTCTTAATTTTACTGACACCAAAGTGCTAAATTTATTCCACTGACATAAATGTGAAACCGACAAGTGACACTTAAAATGTGAAAAATCTTTTACATTTTCTCTACTTTGACATGTTTGGGGTAACAGGATGATTGATTGATTTAATGTTTGTGAGTATTATCTAAATTTAGAAAAATATATTTTCTTTTGTGACAAAAAATCTAAATCTTTGTGTAACTGCAGTTTATATGAGTTCATTTATTAGGATCGTCCACACAATGAGGCAGCATGTTTCCCTTTTAATGTCTCTTTTAAAGGTTTAATAACCTGAAGGTGTCTGGATTTTTCTTTTCATGTTTTAGTGTGAAGTCGTTTGCTGCCAAGCATTCAGGTTTTTCTGACAGCAGCTCCACCTCCACCCTCCTTTAACACCATGATTTGAATCTGTTTTAAAGCATCAAGGTGGTTTGTGGGAGGGGGAAGCCAGACTGGAAAGGTGGGGTAGAAGTGTCACTCCTGCTCTTCAATTTAAACCGTCGGGGTAGATTTTTATGCAAATCAGGGCCGTTCCCACAACGTTTCCCTAATAGCTTCTTACAAATGATGTGCCATTACAAGGAGGTTTATTTAAACAAATTTAATACGTCTTTAATCAACTCTCGGCGAACGCCTTTACAAAAGGTCACATGCCACATCAGGAACGTCTAACCCTCCCACCCCTCACATCACGGCATTATTGGAGGCAGGAAGGGTGATGGATTATTTCACAGGCAACTCATTTTCACCAAATCTCTACATGCATTTTTATTCAGTTGTTAAGTTTTATTTCTTCAGG
Organism: Brachyrhaphis roseni; assembly: GCA_903066815.1. Lineage (NCBI taxonomy): Eukaryota > Metazoa > Chordata > Actinopteri > Cyprinodontiformes > Poeciliidae > Brachyrhaphis > Brachyrhaphis roseni. Next base: position 32,879 of record CAEFZY010075260.1, read on the forward strand.
TGACAGAGAAGGAGAGAAGAGGGAGGGTCAGCCTTCACTGCCATGTCTGGTTATGGAAACAATGGCTGCACACAGGCTGGTTAGCAGCAATTACAAAAATATGCATATATATTTCATAATCAAAATTTCTTTTCTATGTATGTTAATGTCTCGTTTGTGAGCTGTCTGAAGTTTTATATCTTTTTATTTAGGATAGAAATGCACCACAAGCCTATGTGTAAAATACAAAAATAAATCAATTTCCAATCAGTTTTTTAAATTTAACACATTTTCACTGAGGCTCTTTAAATGTGTGCATATTTTAAATTTTTAATTTACATTTGTGACTGGATAGAGCAGGGTGTGTTAGCTAAATGCAAAGGAACTCAAAACTCCCAAAGGGACACCCTGAAAATGAAATGTTAGCTGTTTGTGTATCTGCTGCATCCTTGCATGGCAGGACTTTAAGTCAAAGTCTTTTCTAAGTTTGTGCATTTTTAGGGTTGAATTTGCAGAAATGTGACTGAAAGCGTCACTCAGGTCGTTATCATCGACTGCGTTCCTCAAACTGCTGCTCTGTTGTTTCATTACCGCTGCTACACGCACGACCTCGACTAAAACCAATAAACAAACCAATTTGAATACGTTGGGCAGCCGCCGCCGCCGCCGCCCGCGCTCGCTCTTGAGATGGAGATGTTTCAGTATGCAAAATATGGGAGTGTGTGATATCCTGTGACCCCTGAAGGCCTCGTAGCACCACCCACAGGGCGTATTACCGTTTAGCATAATAAATCATTCCTTTTAAACATAACAAACACCACATCCTCCCCTGACTCAGCTTGTTAACCTTGCAGGCTCTGCTTTACCCATTAGTTAATTTAAAAACGGTTGATATACGGTCCAGGTGTACTCCTCCGGTTTGCCTGATCACATCGGCCGAGCAGAGGCGACTTCATTTCTCTGGGTTAACTCCTTCAGCGCCAACGCCTGTTTCTCAGGGTGGCATTTACACAAAATGAATTGCTTGCTTAGACACAGCTAACTAAATAAAAGACAGCAGGGGCTGATACTATGAAAAATGGATTTTCATTACTGTTTCATTGATTCTAGTAAATAAGGGCCTCAGGCTTGAACCGCAAAGGCTGCAAAACGGTAATAATTTAATCTGAGGTGACACAGACCAAAATGTATGTGGACAAAAAAAAAAAAAATCTTTCTTGAATATTAAACAAGAGCCTCAAGACAAGAGAAAAGAAGGGAGGCGGGGGGATTTAGATGTATGCAGATTGCCTGTCCAACCTATTTAAAAACAAGAATTAGGTATTCCCGTCATAAATCACGTCCGCTGCCACGGATACGCCTTGTTATGCCGGTGTTTAACGGAAACCTGAAAGGTTAAATCACTTGGTGCATTAAATTGTACAAGGATAATTAATACTTTTCTCCTGGCTGTTTGTAAAATATGGAAAACAGTCGGCTGAACTGTGACGACGCTCGCTGAACGAAGAGAGCAAATACCTTCTGGGCGGAACATCTTATTATAAACAGGTGAAATGAAAGCTAACAACTGGCTTTAAGTGCAGCTCCCTAAAGGGAACAGCTTGACCAAATAATCTGTGGTTTGTTACAGAGGTTGCACCCTGACGTGTGTTCTCCTGTCGTCTGCATGCATGTTAGTGTCGCTAATTAGTGCCTCTTAGCAGCAAACTAGTGCAAACTCCCTAATTTGACAAGTCTGCAGCAGAGGTGTTGACCTCTCCTGCGCACCGGCGTCAGCTCCGTCAAAGCTGACACCTCGCTGAGGGAGGTGTTGCTGCAGCTACCTGGCTCTGTGACACCTTTTAGCTCCGACATCCTCAAATGCAGAAAGTCCATTGTAAAGTGTTGCATTAAAGAAAGTGGGGAAAAAACCCGACCAAACTGCGGGTCATTTGGCAAAGAGCGGTTGGCGGTGTGAGCAAAAGGCGACTTGACAAGTGTCCGAGCCCATTACGCCGCGTTAGTCCACTCTCCACTGCGCCTTTAACACGCACCCAGAAGATCGTGTCACGTTTTGCAGATAATAGCGTCAGCATCTGGAGCGAGAGCAAAACATTTCACTGCACTGATAAAGGTACAAGCTTAACAACATAGATTATGTAGGTTACATGCTTTGGTGTGCAATCCCATCTTTCTGTGTGACTTGCAGCGCTGAAGGTGCTCAGGTTTAATGCATTAATTCATGCGTGGCTTGAAGAATCTTTTGCCAGAGATAACGAGTCCACTCTCCATGCTCTTAGTCACTACCCGACTTCCTCTGCTGCCGTGCTTGTTGCAGCAGAGGAGGGGAATGATAGTTACACCGATGATGACACCACACTCTGAGCAATGTTTTAGTCAGCCGTCAAAGCCGCTCAGATCCGTCCCCGCTGACCTTTTCTGCCTTTGCTCTAAACTCTGAGTGCCAGCCTTCAACGCCATCGCTCTGATTAGGCCAAGTCGTCTACTGGAGCGCCACATTCCCACTGACAGGGATTCCTCCGCCTTGTCATGCAGGCGCAGGGAAATACGACGAGGACAAACAAACGTCTCGCTTTTATTTGCAAACAAATTCGCTGTTGAATGAGGTTGGTATTAACAATTACAGATGGTTTTAGTGCTTATTTTTAAAGGACCTGTTCACACCACTCGGTCCACTTTCAACAGTTTGGAGTTTGTTTGCTCAGTTGGTCCGATTTGTTTGGCAAAATCTCAGTTGAACTTTGCAGTGGATGAAAACCTGGTTCACCTCCAACTAAACCCTGATGTTTCACTTACAGTGGAAAAACAAACAGACGACCCAGAAACCCAAAGAGAAAAAGTCAAGCAAAGGAGGAAGTGATGTATGAATTAGAGGAATGTGAGCTGAAAACTTATAAATCCTTGTTTGGCATCTTCATAACCCACAATGCATCTCTCTGTCGTTTTTCATCTCATGCATTGAGGTTTGGTTTACTTTTGTCTACATGGTTGAACTTAGCTCTCTGGACGCTTTCTGGAATAAAAGTGCCTTAAATCACCATTCCAGCATTAGCATTAGCATCAACAGCAGAATGCTAACATGGTAACATTAGCATTAGTACCACAACATTGACATGGCAACATTAACCATAGAATCAACAGCTCTCCATTAGCACACTAACATTAGCATTAGCACCAACAGGACAACACTAGCTTGTCAACATTATCGTTAGCGACAATGGCAGAGCGCTGACATTGCAACATTAGCATTAGCATCCAACATTAACATGGCAGCATTAGCATCACCAACTCTCCATTAGTACACTAACATTAGCATTAGCACCAACAGGACAATACTAGCTTGTCAACATTATTGTTAGCAACAATGGCAGAATGCTAACATGGTAACATTAGCATCCAACATTAACATGGCAGCATTAGCATCACCAACTCTCCATTAGTACACTAACATTAGCATTAGCACCAACAGGACAATACTAGCTTGTCAACATTATTGTTAGCAACAATGGCAGAATGCTAACATGGTAACATTAGCATCCAACATTAACATGGCAGCATTAGCATCACCAACTCTCCATTAGCACATTAACATTAGCATTAGCACCAACAGAACAACATTAGCATGGTAACATTGGTGTTAGGATCAACAGCACAACATTACAACATTAGCATTAGCATTAGCAATATATTAACATGCCGACCTTAGAGATAGCATCAACAGAAATTGTTACATGCTAACATTGGTTTTTAAATCCATAGCAAAGTGTTTATATTCTAACACAGGCATCGTTCCACCATATACTGAACATTTGAAATGCTCCTATTCTAATATATATTCATCAATCAATATAATCAATATAAGTCACCACTTATTGCCTAATTAAGTTAAGTGGAATAAGTGGACACTGCTTGCTTGCTGAACTTTGTCTCAAAATGTTCATTACAAATGTAAAAAATCTCACACGTTCATCTAAAATACCTCTGAAATGTGGAATCCAATTGTTTAGTATTTGTGGTGGAGTTGCATAAGAAAAGCTTCCCCACCAACACACATCAGGTCCTTAGGTATCCTCTTATGTCACAACCTCTTGAAACGGCGGTGCAACCGCAAACCTGAAGTTGGGCAACCTCAGGGCGTACAGTGGGACGTCACACCTTCCTCAAAACGGCTGTATCTGTTCAAAGCTGTGGTGGAAACACCTTGTCTTGATTTACATAACATATTCATCACTTTCTCACACGTTTCGTTCGTATTACAAAGCATCAGTTTCCCACTGTCAGAACGTGGCAGACACTTTTACAGCAAAGTGCTGCTAAATGTGAGCATATTTAGCAGGTATTTTGATGTAGTGAGCAGTCAGCGCTGTCACTTTACTGCCAGATATGAAAGCAGAACATGAAATATTCACTGCTTTGAAAAGAATTCATTCCTCTGGAACTTTTTTAGCTTTTTGTCATGTTACAAGCACAAACTTTAATATGTTTTATGGGGTTTTTATGCCTCAGGGCAACCAAAGTAGTGAGTAATAGTGGAGAATTTGATATGCTTAAGTTACACAGCAACTAATATTCATTCAGAAGCATCAATAATTCACCCTCATTGTGAACATTGTGCTGGCAGCATCACTGTTTTTATAGTAAAGCAACATAAATTAGGGCATTAATTTCATAAAGTAAAATGATTAGTTTGGTCTTAATTTCTCTCATATCCATAAATAAAATCCTGTTTTTTAGTGCAAAATAAACAAAGACATAAAATAGAGCTGCAATCAGGACCCAGGTTAAAACACAGTGGTGGCAGAATCATGACATGGGGATGCTTTTATTTGGAAGGAATGTTACAGTTACACAGTTAAATCATTTTTTTTACCGTGGTGAAACAAAGGTGTTGGTAGCATCATGCTGTGGGACTCTAAAGGGACATTTACTTAAATTAGTTACAAAGTAAATTTCTTTATTACTGTTAGCATCAACAGCCCTACACTATTATGTTGACATTAGCAACAACACCAGAATGCTAACATGGCAACATTAGCATTAGCACCAACAGCTAACGCTAAGTGTTAGCTAAGTTAGTGCTTTAGTTCATAGCTTAAATTAAAGAAACAAATTTTACTTACAAATTTAAAGTAACTGTTACTTAAGTTAGTAACGTAGTTAACTTAAAATTTAAATAACAATTTTAAATAAATTTGTTGCTTAACTTTTAACAAATTTGTGTTGATTTGTTACATAAATCCCAATAAAAACATTAAATTTTGATGTTCTAATTTGAGAAAATGGGAATACTTCTGCAAGCCACTTCAGCTTAGTGAATTAAAAATTTAACGCTGATGTATCTTTACATCTGCATATATGGGAAAGCAATCAGATATTTGTTTAGATTTCTGGATATTTTCTGCTTGATAAAATTATTTCCAGGGCAGATTTTTTCTTTAACTAAAGTGAGAATATCTGATCTGTAGAGGTTCTTCACTAATGCAGTCCTGTCAGACCTTTAATTTTTAGCGAATAGCCGTGACACATGAGCACAAGCCTCTAATTTCTTTTAAATTAATAATCACTGACAGAGTACGCTCCCTTTGAAAAGCTTGACGCCGCCTGAGGTCGGGTTCTGTTGCCCGTTGATCCGCTGTGACGCTCCTGATCCCAGGAAACCGGCTGAATCCACCGGAGCGCTCCGATCCGCCGGGATGCAAAAAACCCTCCTAGTTACTTCAGTGCAACGGGCAAAAGTATCTAGGGCACCGTGGATGTGGCCCAAGGCAGCAAGGGGGGAAAAGTATGCTGTTTCATCTGTGAGATTCAAAAGCCTTGTGCGATAAAAATTTAAAAATAATTCTCTATGTACATATTAAACCAGCAGCTGCACAGTCGGTCTGTTTTGCAACAATAACGCCACTTCCACCGCCGTCTGCTAATCACTAATTTACTCGCCCCTCGCCTGCAAAACAATCGGTCTGTTTGCTCTAATTGATGACTGGCAGCTGAAGGATGTTGGGACAGAATATGTGTTTACAATGAAAAGCTGTTTGTGCAGCAGAGGCTTAATTGGTGCAGCGTTTGCTTAACTGCTGTCCTGAATTGCAACGAGTGAAGTTTGTTTAACCTAATTCTGGATGATAATCTGGAAGCATGTTCAGATTGCAGTGGGTTGTTAGCTTGTTAGCATCCATTGTGGTTTAAATTAGTAAGCAGTCGTGTCAGTGTTGGCTGGATTTAGTTATTACCTGCATGCTGCCGAGCTTCAGGTGTGTTACTGGGAGTTCAGGGATCAAACTGGGACATTATGGGTTAGATTTTCATTTAATCCAGGGAAAATAAGACGAAAATACAGAAAAATATTGGAGTTAGTCTTTGAATAATGGTCTAAAATATTAATCCCTGTCCGTCCATCATAATTTTAAAATGTTTTTCCTTATAGTTCCACAAGTTATTATACTTAGTACTTAGTTATTTCCTGTCATTTCTGATTTCTTTTTAGCAAAGAAAGCAAACAATAAAAAATAAAAATCAGTTAAAATTGGATTTCTTATGAAGAAGTTTATTTCTGGGCTTTATGGCCCGGCTCTATTTTGACATGATGGAACCAGAATGTAGAATCTGACAGGACGTCTGTGAAAATGTCGTCACCATCTGAGAAACTGCAGGGTGGAGTGAATTCAAGATGATTCATGTGTTTGACAATAACGAACTGGAAGGTTTCTATTACGGACGCAGTTTTACATTAAAGCTTTTTGATTGTGTTAAATCTCAAAATCCGCTCTAACTGATCCCAGCTGAAGTGACATAAAGTTGTTGCTCTGACGTGTTAAAAAGACAAGTTGGACCAGAACCTCGATCCGTCCTGCTGTGTCAGAACACCAGTTAAAGTGTCAGTGTGTCAGTAGATGCTGTCACAGGGCGGGTCATGTGAACACAGTGGTTTCTGTCCATTGCTAGGTGTCTCCATTACTGACTTTGTTTTCCCTGGATGGACTGAGGTTAGTGGCACATTTGGAGCTGTTGGACAATTCCCCAGCTGCCGCCATGTTCTGGCGGAGCGCGGCGGTTCTGCCAGCTGCTCTGGCAGGGCGTTAGCCGTCATTTGGACCGGCTCCTTAGCGACTAACTGGACCCAGAAACACTCGGGATGGGCAGGTTTTGTTTGCTCTTGGAATTAGTTGCTACAGGATTCCTCTGGACGACGAGGAAGAGAGACGAGTTTGGTTTTTATTCTGGATCAGGGTTGGAAAAACTGAACGGAAAAATACCGACCACACAGTCCCGTCAGCTTCTATAGCATCCATCCATCCAAATGTTCATCCATCCATCCATCCATCCATCCATCCATCCATCCATCCATCCATCCATCCATCCATCCATCCATCCATCCATCC
>CAEFZY010075263.1:0-29343 GCA_903066815.1 Brachyrhaphis roseni
GGCCTCTGGTAGAGGACCCGAGCTAAGAGGAAGAAACACCACCCGCGGTGGGTGAGAAGGGAATTTTTTTTTTTTTTTTTTTTGTGTGTGTGTGTATATATCTGTCTGCGGACAGATGTGTGTGTGTGTGTGCGCGCACCTAAATATGCTGAAGGAGATAAATTAAAGGCAGAGGCTTTTGGTTACTGTGTGTTAGTTATTCTATTTTGGAAGGGCATAATTCAGATAGATGTATTACCTCATTAGCTGGTCATCAGGTCCAACAGAAGATATTTAATGAGTCTTTAATATGAGCCAGGTGTGCAGAATAGGAAGGCCTATTAAAAAATGTTTGGACATTGGACATCAGAACGGGAATGCATTGTCCAGAGTTAATGAAGTCCAAGCCAAAATGTTTTCCGGGCTTAGATATAGTGCTGTGTGTGTTTTTTGATGTACGTAATTGTTGCAAGCTGGTTTTTGACAAATTGTTGTCCAGCGTTTTGAAGCCCTATTCACACTAACAAGGACATTTGCCAAAAAGTTCAACTTTACAACTTTACACTTTAAAACACATTCTTTAACATGTTTTCTGCTCAGTCTGTGTGGCTGACAATACATTTAAAAAGAGAGAGAAATGTGGACAATTTAAAGAAAGAGTTATTTCAGGTCAGTGACGTAAGGTGACGTTCATAGCTGGTGAGGCACTGACTGAATCATAATCAGATTAACTAATATAGACAAATGTAGAATATAGATGGATGTTATTGTTTACATATGGAAATTTTGCACATTTTTCGCCAGGTGGTTCCATGTTTCATAAATGAGCAGAGAGTCCAAGCAGAGACTAAGTGTTAGCGTGAGGAGAAGTTTTGAGTACAAGTGTTACTGTCATAGTGGACACTACTCGCTTGACCCACAAGAATACAAACAGGAGATGAAGAAATCAGATAAATAAGGTTTATTTTATGAACAGATCAATGTTTGGTGAAATGTGTGATTAGATCCTGGGACCACTGGATCCGGCTCGTCGGCGATCTGAGGGCTGGGGAGATGAGAGGTAAGTAGATTGTATGAATGAAAGAGAAGCGACGGGCTTAGTGAGTGGGATGAGGTGAATCCCCCAGGGGGGGAGAGGTTGGGATGCTGGACCTCGGGTTGCTTGCGAATGGGAGGTGATGTCCGGGTTCCGATGGCAAGAACAAGTTTTGAGAAGAAAGACATGAAGTCCTGCTTTCAAAATAAAAATGTAAGCAAAATATTACAAGTTTTGAGAACAAAAGACAAGAAATACTGTTTTCAGATTGAACATTTGTGCTCTTGGGTTATGGCAGAAAAATTCCCCCATAGTGGATACACTAGTGGATTCCCGTAAACTAGAAAACTTTTTTCATGCCTAAATCCATTACTGTGGCTGAGCAACTGAGAATGAGAAGGAAGAAAAAAATAAAACACTTTGATAGACAAACCGAAAGCTTGCTTGCCTAGACCACTTTAAAGGTTACCATAAACCTCAGAAAATTATTAAGAAATAACAAATTACTGAAGTGAGGTTCTATAAAAAAAACCTAACATTTACAAACAGTGAATATCTTTCCTGAATTCAATAACTCTCTTGGTGTGTTTATTTTACATAAATCCATATTAGTTGGACCATGAGGCTAAAGCTAACAGGTAATCGGACCATATGGGATTTTTACCATTTTAAAACAACTCTATTCTTCAAAACTTCACATGAGTAAAATTTTATGAACCTTTCCTCGTGTGTCATGTTATCATTGGATATTTATTTACAGAGAAATAATGTACAAGGAAAACGTAGGCTGCAGTGCACCATCAGTTAATGTTTAGTGTGAAACATGGTGAGAGAATTACATTTTGAAGCTGTTTCCTATCAAAGATCCTGTCTTATATAAAAAGTACACTTTGAAAAAAAAACGTTACCAAAAATGTATGTGATCATTATTTTATTAATACATTTTATTATACATGTTCTGTTCTTGGTAGGTGTTTCACATGGGAACATTAGTGACAGCGCACCGCCTCTAATCTCCATTTCCTGTGAAAATAATCTGGTTTTTGTCTTAATAAGACGAACAGTTATAAAACCTGCCTCAGCCTCTCAGACCAGCTAATTTGGATTTCTATTAAAGAGAATAACTTTTTAAAAATCTGACTTTAAGAGTGTTTTCACAGTACTTTATATAGTGTTCTGAAGTATAAGCACATAAATTGCTCATTAGAACACTTGTAAAAGTTTGTTGCTGTTGCATTGATGTTGAATGTCAAATGAACAAATAGCGAACCAGCTGTGGCTTACTCTGCAGACACACCAGTAAGACCATCCTAATTGGTTGGGAATATGTTGTAAGGAGTTAAATTATTTGGTCTAATACCCTGGTGTTGTCATGTCTTTTAAATATATATATTTTTACACATCAGAAGTAAAGTGGAGTCATTTAGAGAATCCTGGACTTTTGTAAAAACCACTCTTCCCTCATATCCTTAGCACATAAGGATATATACCCAACATTAGGTTCCCGCTAACGATAATAAGCTGGTTATGTACATTTCCATTCTTGGAAAGGCTTATAAAGAGAAACCATCCATCACACTCCATACAGGCACAATTATTGCTTTGTGTAAAGTTATTATTGGAGAACAGCTTATAAGCAAATGATTGGATTTCTCGCAATCCTTGTAAAATAAAGGTCCATTTGTTGACAGGCAATGGCCGGAAAATATCTTGATTTTCTTCTCTCTTTCCTGAGTTATATTGCATATATATAAGGTTTGCAAGTGGTGTTTATTGCCTGACAAACACATCTGATATTACACGTTCCATGAAATATAAGTTAAGTAGCAACAAACACCATCCTTGGTGTAGTTAAAGGTCATTATCTAAGAGCGGTGGCATAACAGATTTATGTAGCCCTGCTGGCCTAACTTTGTCGTTTGTAACCATCAAATTTATTCTCATTAGTTTCTCATTCTTTTCCTTCACTGACAGCTGAACTATTTAACGTCACAGGATTTAATTACTGTGACCTTTCCTCAAAGTACTCTGAGGTCTCCAATCTGCCACAGCTGGGAACTCACTCTGCTCTCTGCATGTCTGTTGCTAAAAACGGTAAATACAAACTCCACCAGCGGCAAGAAATCATGACGCTTGTTTGGGCGAGTGTCCGCTGACTGTTTAACGGCGGCTAATTGGTTTTGTTGTGAATTGCGGTAAGATGGTGGTGGGGTATTAACATGCATGCGCTGTCATCTGTTTGTCTGGCCAGAGCCCACCAGAATCACCATGAGGCCCACTAACATGGAGATTATTGTTGGCGAGAGCATCGTGCTGCCCTGCCAGATCGCTTCTGATCCAGCTCTGGACGTCTCCTTCTCGTGGGTGTTCAACGGCCAGCTCATCAACTTCCAGAAAGACGGTGACCACTTCGAAAGAGTGGGTGGGGTAAGTCGTTCCCAAGGCGTTTGAACTTTGTTACTTTTCTGCCTGTTTGGGGTTTAATTGGGCGACGGAACGCTCCACTACGTGGCTAAGGGCCTCTTAGACACCAAATAATACCCAAGGAGGGAAAGTTATGCCAAGAGAAACTATTTTCTAAAGCTTCTCAGAGGTCAGTGGTGAACTGCCCATCAAGGACTGCATGTTTTTGTTTTATAACAGTCATTAAAATCTGACAAAGCCTCAAGAAATGAAGAGATTTTGCTGTCTGTTACCACCTGCAAATTTTCTAAATCTCCCACCTGTTGATAATCATTGTTACCAGTTCTAATTTCTTTCATAATAGGGTCTATAAATACACTAACATAATAATAAAAAAGAACTCCTAACTTACCTCTACTCCTATAAAATGAGAAAACAGGTCAAACGTTTTGTTTATTTCAAGATATAGGAGGGTTCTCTATCACAAAATACTATTTCTTTTCTGAGTTTCATTCAAAACAAAAAAGAAAAAAAATTGCGTCCAATGTAATGTTTTAGCATAAATACCAACTCAAAGGTTTTACCACAAAGGTGATAAAATGTTGAATATATTAGTTTTGTTTTGTTGTCTAAGCAACATTCAGTTTTTATGCAGCACTAATCTGGAACAAACTTCCAGAAAACTGCAAAACACCTGAAACATTGAGCTTTTGTAAATGAAGACTAAAAACCAGCCTGTTCATAATAACTGGAGCATCAATCCAACTAATTAATATGCATTTGCTTTATAATTGTAATTTTAAAAATGTCAAATTGAATTCTTGCTTCATAATTGGTCATTATATTATGTTTTATGGTGTGAAGTTGCTGAAATGTGCTATACAAATAAACTTAACTTGAATTTATTTGATATCTTGATGTCTTGGTTGGACAAAAAGAGAGAGCAGTTGGCATTACACAGCTCCACAGTCGTAGCAATCTGAAGAGCTTTGATTTTATCCATAAACACAACAGCAGCAGTGCAGGAAGTAGTTAAAGGATGATCCCGCAATATGTTTTTTAATGACTTATCGAGTGAACAAACTTCATGTGAGATTTTCATTTAAATTAAATTCTTATTTAATGGAATCACCACACTTGTGGAAATGTGTTGTTTTTTTTACGTTAGCGGATATTGAGAAAGTTTTGAGCATATTTGCAATGGAAACATAGCTACTGATACAGATAGCTAATGGCTAACTGAGTCTCTGGTCTACAGAAACATCTTCCAGACTGTAGAGTCTCTCTGTCAGTAACCTGTAAATCAAGATTTAGGTTTATCTGTGTGGCCATAAGATGTAAAATCATTCCACTTCAGTCGCCCAGTCTATTTGTTGGTGTATTTACCAGATAAGTCACCATGAGGTTTATATCCATAATTCTTACCTTCTGCCATGTGAGCTTCCACATCCTAACACCTCTAAAAATACTGCAAAATGCTGTTTTAATTACAAAGGGTCCTGATTAATAAAGTCTTTCTACTTTTTCATCCTTTCAACTTCTAATTCCTGAACGTCAAGGGAGAACATTTTCTTATCATCTCCCTCTGCCATAATTGAATTTGCATACCTATTTATGAATCTTGAGCCCAGAAATAATTAAGTAATGAGCAGCCTTGCTTTTCACCAAGGGCAAGCCTGACACCAGTAAAGTGTTCATTTGAAATCTTTATACCTTCAAAATAATGACTTTTTTGTTGAATGTTTGTTCCCTTTGAAGAAGGACAGAGTTAATTGTTCGGCGCTTGTCATTATATAAATAATTACTCACTCGCTTGCTCTCATTTTGCTTTATGCATCGCAATATATCAATTAGCGCCAGTCATGTGCCAAAAGGTTGATATCATATTGGGAAGACCCGGCCGTTGTTGCGGAATGCCAAGCCGCACGTCTTCATTAACGCAAATAGCAATTAATGGTGACATTGAGCGGTGCAATGGCATTTAATGAGATATAGTTTCACCCAGAATCTGTCCACAGAGATTACCACGACACCGCTTAAAAGCTTCTGATGAATTAATTACCATAATTAAAAGAAAACCTGCCCCCATTTCTTCCTTCCCCTGCTAAGACAAGGGGCCTCGCAAGTCATTCCTAGCTCCCAGCTTCTCCAGGTAGCAGCTGACACCGGAGTCTGACTTGGTGCATAAAAGCTGTCGGATATAGGCAAAGGAGATGGAAAAAGAGTGCTGAAGGAGAAAAAGGCAAGTAGAGGTAGAGTTTTCCTCCCATCGCCCACATACATTTGGCTTTACTCTCTTTGTCTGGAGTCCCTCAGAGAAACGGCGATCCACCTTCCTCCCTTTCACTGTCGTGGCAGAGTGGAGGTACAATGACTAACCCACCAGGCTTGATGAAATCTGCTGCGACTGCAGCAAGTCTTACCTGGCCTGGTTTGGCCCCAGGTGGCTGGCTTCTAAAGCAGCGTACGTCTTTTTTTCCCCACAAGCTGACACGCTTTGTGACAGGGGGTGACTTTCAGAGGCGGATACCATCAGCAGTCACAACAAGGACACAATGAAATTGTCCGGATAAAATCTGTCCCCTTGAGATTATGTCTAACTTTTCTTTTTTTAATTTAGCCTCGAAACAAACGTCACTGTCTTTGACTTTTTAGTGTAAATGGACTCATCCCTGCCAAAGGGTCCTTTTCAGACTGCATCAACATTATTTTAACAGGTCGAGAGCATGTGATGCATGCGACTCACCGCAAGATGGGTCTAAAAATATCTTGATGGCACTCTGACACAAACATGCCTGGAGGCGGTGCATCGCCCGAGTTTTAGACAATGTCACTACATGCCGAATGCCTCTTGCTTGCTTTTGATTCTTTCATGCACTAAAATGCCTACTGTTAGCCGAGTAATGTAAAAAATCTATTTTGAAATGATGATCTTAGATATGTCTGTCTGTGTTACATTCCTTTGGAGCCATCAGAAATATTACCTCTGTGCCCTGAGCCTGATATATCTGATTTCTTATAGAAGTTGGAGCCAGCTGTCCAAATACCCTACAGATAACATTCCCTGGATCAACGATGGCATCTTCTGTCATTGCAGCAGACACTGGCTCTATTCAGTTTACACACATTGCATTTAGAGATTCAATTGCTCACAGTATCACCAGAAAATAAAGAATTCATTCTATTGTAATCTGCAAAAAGCACTGTTTTATTTAAGTTAGGGGTTGCATATATTTACATCAACATTTATTCATGTGTATTTTAAGTATTGCATTCAAAAAAGTTGATGGAAATGGCACAATTTGAAATAATTTCCTCAATTTGCTAAACTAAGGTACGCCCTAAAAGGCCATTTTTCTGTCAAGTCAGTTCCTTATCCTATGTGTTGAGTGCTGGGTATCAGCAACCAAATGCCACAGATTTTTCTAGTTGTAGAATATAAGGTGTGCATGTGAGTAAAAACAAGCACTTTCAGATAAAAACAGGAACCTTCTGTTACAACTGCCAGAGGCAGACACCTCTGGCCTAGTCAACACATTATATCAATAAAAAGCAGTCTAATTAAAATACTACAAAGTAAAAGCCTAAACATATAAACACAAATATATATCAATGATGAAGAGGTACTGTCTTTAAATATTTTTCTTACTATAAATTTATAAACTAAAAAATTCCAAGGAAGGGAATATAACTAACTGCTATTGGTAGAAAACAATGTGGCAAAGTTTAGAAGATACTAATAACTTAAGGATCGAGGGACTTGCTGAGTTCAGGCCACAGTCAGCGGATAAAACACATTCCACCTGCTGGCTGAGCCTGAAGACGCCTAGCCCCGTTAACAGAGCTACCTGCTCCGAATTCTCCGAAATCTTACAAGATTAAAGTCAGATTTTTTTTTTTTTTATTCAGTGGCCCTAGTCCTCTTCTGTAGAAAGCAGGCCAAGCCTATGAGGTTAATCTCCTTCTCTTGTTCTTGGTTATACTAGAAAACATCTGTTGTCAGTGTGTTTTCCTACATGGTAACCATATGCTGGCAGCTCTTGTATAATATTTGCTCTTTACGCTGGGATTTACATCCATATAGAGCTTGAGTTTCTGTTATCAGAGAATAATGACTGCCAATTAGCTAGAATGTGTTTGTTCGGTGTGCCCTGTGTGGAGCTGGTAGCTGTTTGCAGGTCGGTTATCGCCTGAAGGACAGCCAATAGCTTTATTTGTGCAGACTGCATCTGCCATGTTGTTGTTTGGATAGAGGCGGAGAAAAGAAAAAAAAACTGTGGCATGACAACTCTGAGTTTTTTTTTAATTCTAAAACATTGTGCCAAAAGTCCGCTGACAAAATAATACTGCATCTCCCACTTAGCCTGGTTTCCTTCCCCTCCTCCAGACTGTATCAGGGGACCTGATGATCCGCAACATCCAGCTGAACCATGGAGGGAAGTACGTGTGCATCATCGACACGGACGTGGAGAGCCTGTCCACCTCTGCCATCCTGGTTGTCAAAGGTAACCCTGGCTGATTCCAGCAGCTTGTTTGCACACGCCAATTCGAGAATAACCTTGTGTGTTTACTTAGAGGTAGAAGTCCTTCCAAAGTGAAAGACGTCTGACAGATTGGTGAGAAAAATCCCCTAGGCTCTCCATGGGGAAAAAAAATTGTGTAGGAAAGCAAAAAAAAATTAAAAAGATGGACATAGCCGGAGCCCAACTTCTGTCAGCTTCAATTAATATCATATAAATACTGCTGAAATGTTCAAATTGACTGACAGTGGCATGGGCAGCCCTGGGTTGAGTTGTGGTGCAGTACATTTGTTTTCTGCTTGCCGCATTGAGCACAGTGAGCAGGCTGAGCCCAGATTATCTCACTGACAGGCTTGTTCTTAATAAACCTTTATAGCTGTTCCAGGTGCTTTGAGGAGACAGTGTTCATCACAGAAAATGACCATAATTAGCTCATTTGCACATCGGAAAATGTCATGGAGAACATTTGAAAAGCAGAGCACCATGGAGAAGAATGACACACGGTCACCAGAGTGTCCTCGGTTTTGAATAAACAGCCCACTCAATTTGTCAGTACAACAATTAGTTCACACACAACACACACAGTGTCAACACACATCAGGTTTGGATCTTAATTAAAGCGAAAATAAAAGCCTAAATATGTATGGTGAGAAATTTGGTTCAACATTGTAATAACTGGACATGTTTAAAAAATGTTAATTTAAAAAACTTGCCAATATATATATATTTTACTGTAATTTATAATGTATATGAAGTTGTTGAATCTAGATTTATGCAGTTTGCAATTTTTTCAGAATTAACCTTTTCAAATTTAGTTTTTTCCAGTTATTTTTGGAAAACCAGGATCAGAAGAAATGCTTTTTAACTTATGCTGTCCCTTCAAATTTCAATTTGTGAAATGTGTTCTTTTTGCTTGCAGTAATATCCCCGCCCCTTTCAGAGGAAGTCCCCGAAATGGGGAACAGAATCTGCAATTCATAAAACTCAGTCTCAAAACTTTTTTTCAGTTACGTTTTTGAAATGCATTTTTCTTTTTTCAAATTAAAATTTTTGGAAGGTGTTCTTTTCTTGCAGTAATTTTGGAACAAATTTCTACCATAAATATATAAATCGCCAATTTTTTTAGGCTTCTTGAAATGGGTGATCACCTTTTCTTATTCCATGTCTGATGTCTCCAGGTCCTCCAGACCCTCCAGACAAAGTCTCAGTGGAGGAAATCACAGACAGCACAGCCCAGCTGTCCTGGACGCCCGGAAGAGACAACGGCAGCCCCATAACGGGTTACATCGTTCAGGCTCGCACACCGTTCACTGTGGGCTGGCAGGCCATAGACACAGGTATCCCAATCAGCTGTCCTTGTTGCATTCATGAACTGGATATTTGTGCAGGCGATTTTTTTATTTTTCTATCACAATACGATTGTTATTATTATTTTATTTTTTCAGTCCCGGAGGTTGTCAATGGCAACATGCTAACTGCCACTGTGGTCGGCCTGAATGCCTGGGTGGAGTACGAGTTCAGGGTGGTGGCCCGGAATGTTGTGGGCCTCGGAGAGCCGAGTCCAGCTTCGGCCAAGACCAGAACAGAAGATGCTAGTATGTAAAACTATCTTCTATTCAGATTCAATTCAGATTGGGTGTTTGCATATTTTAGTCAAATTTTAGTCAGAGACAGCTTGTGTGGGTATATTTATTTATTTTTTTTCTGAAGACAAGTTCACACACAACACAAAGTGTATGAAAATTTGGGACTTTACTTTAGAGAAGAACCAAAGATGTTTTCTAAATGTATATGATAAAATTAGAGCTCCTTCTCTGGCTAAAGACATCTATAAAAATATGGGAATGTTTTTATCATTTCCAGGTCTAGAAGAATTGAGAGGTTAGTGCAAATCATAACAGCACCTAATTATCACCCTACTTGGTTAAACAGAGCAGTGACACCTTCTTGACAAAGAGAAAAATATTTAACAGCAGTTCCAAAAAAAAAACATTTGAGACGCTAAATTTACTTTTAGAAATATTTTTGCACATACAAACTATTGTGACATTTGCAGAAAGCCATTAACTCTAACCTTAAACTTCAAAGAAGCACCAACAGCAGAGTATCAAAAAAAATTAATTACCTGCTACAATTATAAACCCTTAAGAGGTGGAGAGGGAGAAGTGAAAGGTCATCAGTTGTCTTGATCACCAAGTTAAAGGGAAAATGTTCCTGTCAGTCAGAGCTTCACACAACAACCCTTTAGTTCCTCTGTCCACTCTGTATGTTGTTGAAGCACACATCGCTGTCAGTCGATTGGTCTGTTTAAACAGCTGTCAGAGCTGGAGGGTGGAGTTTGTATTTTACACTCCAAAGCAATACAACATTGTCTGATTAAGATAAACATTTTCCTTTAGAAACCCTAACCTTACTGCTTATGATAAATAATCGGTAAATAACCGATTACAGTTTAATCCTGCTGTTTACTGAATTAAACCACAGGAAACAGAAAGAGTAGTCTGCCTAAAGGGGCAGTATTATGTAAACTTATGTTTTAGCTTTACATAATGTTATAATGTCCAAACATACCTGGAGTCTTGATCCTTTCATGCATGTTTGTGGCAACCATTCAGCTGTGCAAAATGCCTGGTAAAAATGTTGTTAAAGGGTTAATAGAGAAGCCATGTTGTGATGATTTCTTGAAGGCGGAGTATCAGAAAGAGCAGGAGTTTCTTAAAGAGACACAAGTCCAATTACAAGATATTTTTTAAGTCATTTTGAAATATATTTAGGATTTTTACAACAACTAACAATTATTTGACTGCGCTATAAAACGGCTCCGTTAGCTTGGAAAACATATGATACCTCCCCTTTAAGAGTTAGTTTGTAGAAAAACATGATGGTATCAATATTATGGCAGGTAATGACTTTATCTGTTGGCATTTAACAGCAGTTAAGCAGACACTAACTAGGTTTAATTACATCTAATTTGTCACTTTGACAAATTACAGTGTACACATCCAGCTCATAAAATGATGCATCGTATTAGTTTCTGACAAAACTAGATCTTAGAAATATTATTTTCCATTTATTGTTTTTTATAAACAGTGTAAAGGTTTCACAGATTACAAACTGTGCACTAAATAGTCTGCAATCAGTCCAACAGACTCTTGTGTATCTGAGTTGTAACCCTAAACCTCACGCCAAAAGAAGCTGAAATTTGCAGATCTGGTCGATCATTCTCAGTGTTTTAGACCTTGAGCAACACACACTAAACTTGAACAAGAAGTATTGCAGTGCAAGACCCTTAAAGGTGACCTCGAAGTTAAAGGCGAGGGAAACCAGAGTGCAGGAAACAGGAAATTCAATAAAAAATGTGTTTTTGTTTGAAAAAAACACTGATGGTAATCCAATTCTAAAAGAGGTTACTAAAGCAGGGCTGCTCATACAAGACTGAGTGGTCATTCCCCCCCCCCAACATGCTACACTGCGCAAACAGGCAAATGGGAATAGGAACATAGTGAGCTGAGTCAAAATGTCATGGAAAGATATTATGAATGTTGGCTTGCTGGGCTTGCACCGTGACATTTGGCCAACGTCTGTAATTCAGAATTCAGCGGAAGGATTGCGGGAGTATCTGTATCCGGCTGCCTCGACATAAGGCTGCATGTGCATTTCAGGTTTTCCGTGGAGCTTTGTAAACTGCGTTCTAATTGCTTCCCCCTTTGGGTTTTTACTTCTTAGTTCCTGATACAGCTCCCACTGATGTTGGAGGTGGAGGCGGCACAAAGTCTGAATTAGTGATAACATGGGAGGTAAGTCATCTGTCACATTTTTTACGCTTCTCTCTGTCGGCAAGTAATGGTTTTGCTTAATTGTGCAGAATTGAGTGGAGCAATTTTGTGACCTACATTAGAGGGGAGACACCCCTCATCTGGCTCAGCTATAGAGAGCTAATTCTCTCTCCAAAAAGAGAGCACTTCCTTCTGAAGGGCTTTGCACTTTAGCTACAATTACTAAACCACACAGGAGGAAAAGATAAGGTAAAAAAGGTGACCGAGGAGACGGATGGAGGAAGTGGGGACATATCTGTTCCCCTAAAAGCCCCAGAGACGAGGCCTAGTCTGTTTCTTTTGCCTGTATGCGTTTTAATATCACTATAGTTTTGTGTTTCACTCCCAGCCTCTGCCTGAGGAACTGCAGAATGGCGACGGCTTCGGCTATGTTGTGGCCTTCAGGTCAGCTGGCGCGGTCACGTGGACGCGGGCGGTGGTCTCAGCGCCCACTGTGTCTCGCTATGTGCTTCGCAATGACACCATCCCACCCTTCTCGCCGTTCGACATCAAGGTGGCGGCCTACAACAACCGA
Organism: Brachyrhaphis roseni; assembly: GCA_903066815.1. Lineage (NCBI taxonomy): Eukaryota > Metazoa > Chordata > Actinopteri > Cyprinodontiformes > Poeciliidae > Brachyrhaphis > Brachyrhaphis roseni. The sequence continues at coordinate 12,289 of CAEFZY010075263.1, forward strand.
GGGGAAGGGCCATTCAGCTCCATAGCCACGGTGTACTCGGCGGAAGACGGTATGCTGGAAAACAAGCCGTCATCTCTCTCTCTCCTTACGATGGCGACCTTGAATAGTGATGATTTTTTTCTCCATCTGCTGTTATTTCCCTCCTCCTGCCCTCCCTCTCTCTGAAAGCGCTGAATGTCAACTTGATATTAGTTATCTTGCTGGTAGATTACAGGAAATCCTTGCAGACACTTACCACACGGCGCTGTCAGGGAGGTATCCCGTTAATTGAATTTGCTGGGCAGATAGTCTTCCCTTATGTCAGTCACAGATCCCATTAAAAAGAAAGCTCAGGAAATAGCTTCTCAGTGAGAACTACAGGTCTATTCAGCGCCTTCCCCTCTTTTTGCTATTAGTGTGTTTGATGGTGTTGGATGAGGCTCTGGGATTCTCACTGTTGTTTCTGCTCTGTTCCTGCAGTCCCCAGTGTGGCTCCTAAGAAGGTGAGGGCTCGGAGTTTGTCGGCAGCAGAGGTTGAAGTGATCTGGGAAACTCTCCCTTCCCTCCCAGAAAGAATTCTTGGATATGAGGTATGACTCATGGAGAGATATCTCCTGCATACTATGATAATGGAACATTTCTCTGAAGCTTGTTTGTTAGATTTAAAGAGGCAGGGTCAAGTAAAATTGACTTTTTTAGCTTTACATGATGTTATAATGTTATTACCTAAACAAAAACATATCCGGAGTGTTGCTTTGATTCTCTCCTGCATGTTTGAGAAATCCTTTTATCTTCATGGTAACCATTTGGCTCCTCCAGACTAGCCAGCATCAATTAGCAAACACCTGGTGGAACCCCACATTTGCTGAGCTCTTTATAGAAGTTACATCTCAGTGAAATGCTAGTAAAAACATTGTTAAAGGATTAAAGGAGGAGCCATGTTGTGATCATTCCTGAGGGCGGAGTTTTCCTAAAGAGCCAGAGACCCAATTTCAAGGCGTTAAATTGGGAAGTAAAACTTTTTAAAGTCATATTTGATGCAAACAGAATTCTTTGGAAAAGACAAAATGCTGCCACTTTAAAGCATCCTGTTTTGTTCTTTTTCTCTTCTTCTGTCTTCAGTTTAATGTGTGTCTTGTTACACATATTATGCAATATTATGCAATCCACCTGTGCAAAGTAGTTAATATCTAAGATGTGGATGGAATAATATTTGCTCTGTTTTACAGAGTATATAAACCTGAAAGGTGTAGCGTACATTTCTGCTTTATTCGTTTACCCCTAAGTTAAATTAAAACATGTGCCTTTCCACTGAACAGGAAGCTTGTTCCAGTTTGTTGATGCATAGAAACTGAAGTACAGTAAACAAAGTTCACTTGCTCATCTGTGAGGATCTCAAAAGTAAATTTTTTTGTTGTGTTGTAGTTTATGCTATTCATTAAATGCATCCAGACAGACTTCTTATCAACAGTCAGAGCAAGCTGCATGTGCAAAAGAAGAACGTAGCACGCTAACTAAAGGAAAGCGTGAATAAAAGCAATGGCTTTTTCGGGAGCATTGACTGAAACTTTTGTCTGTTTTGTCTGTTTGGGTGCGTAGTCGGAGCTAAGAGTGGTGGGATGCATTTCACTGAAGGACTTCATCTGGAACTGGCACAATTTGGATTTTTGGGGGGAGTGAAAAGATCAGAACTAAGCCCTTCAGGCTGGAATGAAAAAGTCAAATATGGGTAATTTTGATTTGGAACAGATTTGCCTGCCAGGTGAATGTAGCCTTAGAGAACAAACAGCATCACGAGGAACAGTCAGGTCCATACCAGCTCAAATTTGCATATTAGTGCAACTCTAGTTACATTAATTTGTGGCTTTTATTACAGCACAAAGGTGCTTTAATAATTAAAAATGGACATCACATTTTACAGAGGTTATTTCTACAAAGCTCTAGAAAACTCTGTTATGGTCTGGCTCTGGAACCATAACAAATTAAAGGGAAGCAACTCATGGGATAAGTTAAAATTAGATTTATTTAACAAAAATCACAACTGGCTGGAGAGGAGAGGGGGAAAGGGGAGAGAGTGGCAAGGAGACAGAAAGAATGGGCTGCTGTAATGAGAAAGAATGGTGTGTCTTAAGCTGGATCTGATGTCATTCTGGAGACATTGGCCAGCTGCCTCCATTTTCAATCAGCACCAATTAGAGACCCAGAAGAAAGGCCTTGGGCCGTAACAACTCACATCCTTTTACCTCACAGTTAAACACTGCTTTGTGTTGCTCTATCACATAAAATGTTAATTAAACACATTGCAATTTGCAGTTATGTCACAAAATACAGAAAAATACAGGGTGGGGTGAGTATTTCTGCAGGACACTGTGTAGTTCTTCTTTATGTGGCTCTACAAGAACATTTTGTTTTTGACTTCAGAAATTTGGCACACTGCCAACAAAAACCCTGCAAAAAGAAACACAAACTCTGTTTTATTTCCACAGATGCAAAGCGACCCTGACTGTTTTTATTCCCCCATGGCTCTCTCTGAATATTTGTCACCTCCGGCCTGCCGCTTAAAGCAGCCTTGTTGCCTTGGCACTGGCCTCATTGTCCTTTCTGACCAACAGACCTCCCACCATAAAGCGACAGACCTATTTACAACGTAGCTGGAGTGCTTATGCTGAACCACATGTTGGATTGCAGCTCCAATTAAAATCCAAATCAAGTCCTCTTTGGGGGATAATGTTACTGTAAATGGCACTCTGCTACTTTTCATTTGTTGGTTTTAACTAATTACAAACTGGGAAGACTCTAAATAGTGAAAAAAATATATATAAAAAAGTGAGTATTCCTAGAGGAACACTATAAATTAATTATTTATTGAGTTAGATTTCATGTTAACTAGTAACATCATAAAGTAAGCCAAAACTTGCCAGCTTGCTTGAATAATTCCTCAATCATCTACCCAAAGTTAAACTTTGTTGTGTTTACTGTGACTTTTTTTCTATTTAAAATTGTTCCATTAAATGTATTCATCGCCGTTCGTCTTCACAATCCAGGTTATTCAAAAAAAAAAAAATGAAAAAAAAAAACAGATTAATTTTTTTGACCCACCAAAGCCCTGTAAGACCCGGATGGCTTACAGGATATATATTACTAATTTACACTCCACTTGTGAAAAATGTTTTATTCATTTCCCCCCCTCTTTGTCTCTTCTTCTGAAATACAAACAGTATTTCACATGTGATGATATATTCCTTTAAATTTTAATACCATAATCAAAAGCGCCAGTGAAATTATGCCACATCTTTTTTTTCCTCTTCCTTCTTCCCTTTTTAGGTGATGTACTGGGAAGACGACACCAAGCCTGACACTGTTGGCAAAGTGCGGTTAACAGGGAACTACTCACAGGTGAACATCACGGGGCTGAAAGCCAACACGGTGTACTACCTCTCTGTGGCTGCCTTCAACACGGCCGGGCCCGGGCCGCAGTCACCGCCCATCAACAACACCACCAGGAAACCACGTGAGTCAAGCAGGAGGGGCGGCGCTGCTGCGTTTTCAACAACTTCTTCAAAGAAATCTGATAATGAGCTTCCTGAAAGCTCTAAGGTGTTTTCACACCGGATAGTCCGCTAGACTAGGTTCAATTAGGACCAAAATTACAACATTTGTTCCACTTTCAGCTGCTGGGTTCTCTTTCACACTGCACTGTGTCAAATGAACCAAACTATTTGAAAAACCTGATCACACCAAACTGTTGTAGGATCACTGCACCTACGCTTGTAGGTGCACCTACAATATCACAGAATCTTTGTGAAGATTTGTGTCTTCACAAATCTTCTTCTGAAGAAGACACAAAGAAAATTTTTTGTCTTCTTCAGAGACACAAAATCTCTGAAGAAGACAATGAGTACAATTTCCTCCTTCACATAATGTAAAAAAAAAAAAAGCAGAAGCATCAGATTTTAGTGGTTGTGGGATTTCTCTTTTGTCTGTGGTAAAACACCATGAGCCATTTGGTTCTTTTTGTGTTAGTTAATAAAAATCAGCTAAAATCTGGACATCTTGTGAAGATGCTTCACAAGATGCAGGTAGATGCATTTCCTCTGCACTGAAAAGTTTCCTTTACTGACCTGGGCTGAAAGGTTGCTCAGCGGGGAAGAAGCCATTACTCCTAAAGAAACATTAAAAAAAAACAAGATTGCAGTTTGCAAATGCACGCAGGGACAAAGACCCTCATTTTTATCTTGTAACAGAAATAAATAATGACCAAAAAGATGGATGCTTGTCCCATCCCAACTGTGATGTATGAGGGTGGCAGCATCATGCTGTGGGGCTGTTTTGTTGCACTTCATAAAATAAGTGGCATCATGAATAAAGAACATTATGTGGAAATATTGAGCAACATCTAAAGCCAGGAAGTTAAAGCTCAGTTAGAAATGGGTCTTCCAGATGGGCAGTTACACTAGCCATGCAGCCAAAGTGGCTAGAAAGTGACCTATAGATGACAAAGTCCATATTTTGCCGTCATTCTGATGGAGAAATTGTGTTAGATCTGAAAGTGAGCAAACTACTGTGAGAAGCTTGTTTAAAGAAACCAAAAGGTTTTGACCCAAGTTTCTGCCAAATACTGAGGAAATTTATGTAAACTTCTGATTTTGAAGACATCAATAAGTAAATCTCTGATAGACTCTCATTATTTTGGCACAGAAATGATGGTAATTCTGATTGTCAAACCGGAGTCGTTAGGTCTGAAAATAAGGTGTATGTCTTTTTATTGGTGTATGTAAACTTCTGGTTTGAATTAGAAGCAGCTCATTATTTACATATATCTTTACCTCTGATTTTCTTTTCCAGCGCCAGACAGGGCTCCGCTCAACATACAATGGAGCATGATTGGCTCCTCGCTAACGCTGCACTGGGACCCTGTAGTTGCCACGGAGACCGAGTCAAAGGTGACCGGATATCTGGTAGGTTCTGGTTTGTTCTAAACTGCCCTCTGATTTATCCTCTGATCCTTTTTATGAGTCGCAGTAGTTTAATTTTGTAAATGCCTGGTTGTCCAGGTGATACTGAAGAGACACCGATACAACGACATCCACACCATCTTCACCAACAGAACCTCAGCCGAGCTCAGCCTCTCGGCCGGCGACAACTATCTCATCCAGATCAAGGTTCTGAGCGAAGGCGGTGAAGGCGTGGGCAGTGAACCCATACACATCCACAAATTAAGTGAGATAACTTTGCATCCCGTCCCATTTTTTTGTTTTTGTTTTGTTGTTGTTGTTTTTTTGACTGGTGCTGAAGTTCAGTTGTGGATTTATCCATCCAGACAGGAAAAGTAATTTTGCTTCATTGGATCTGTTTCCAACCAAGTGTAATAGACTTATTTTCAGCATAAGAAAAGCAACTTTTTTCCAAACGCGTTCACTGTGTCATCCATCTCTGCCATTGGGTTATTATTCCTTGTTGACTGGCTGCACAGGGCTGCAGCATATAAAGCAGGGCTGTGCTCCCATCTCACTGCACAGCTACATTGTGAGGCAGCTTCGGCTTGCTGGGCTCCTCTTTGATGTGGTACAAACTTTATCTTTCTCTGGATGCTTTAATAGTCTCTCCTGTTGAAAGCTTTGTCTAGTCTAGATATGGAGAAGAAGAAAAATCACTTTTGCCTTTTGATTTATGATGACTTGTTAGATCTACAGGGTTATTTTATTTTTTTGCATCTAGGTGGGATTAGTATTTCTAATCCAGAGTGACCATGCAACTTTAAAAAGTCTTAAAGTTGGGTATCTGAAATAAAAAATCCTAGAATGTTTCCACGAGACCGCTGCCTGAAAACTTCCTGCATCTTCATATGTTGATTGGGAAAAAGTTCAATGTTTAGACGGCGCCGCCAAGAAACTTTGAGTCAGCTGCAGTTGTCACGCCAGGCCTCTAGATAGCACTGTGATTTTAGCATATCAGTGAACGCTTTCGACCATTAGCTTCCAGTAAACAGTAAGTCATCTTCCATGATCTAAGCACTTATGTAACACATATGTTATGTATCAGAAATTGAATAGATTAAGTAGCACAATGCTAACTGCAATTGTTTTTGTCATTATCTGCTTGTGTAGAATAAGTCGTACGTTCTGCGCATGTGGACTTCCACACCTCCTGGAGGGGTGTTACAGAAAAGATTTAAGCCTTAAAATGTATTAAATTCATTTAAAAAGTAAATTAGCTTTAAATTTGTTAATTACAGGTTTAAATTTCATCATAAAAAGACTATTTAATATATGTTTTTTTCTTTTTTTTTCTGGCAAGACATAACTGTCAGGCAAATGTTTGAGTGGCGCACAGACATCTTGATTGCATTCTGTGACTCAGGGTATTTGAGGCTACTGCAAACTAGCTGCTAGTAAACCATTGCTTTTTAGCTAGCTTTTTTGCATCTTACTCTATCATGGGTGATGGGATCGACACATGGGGACACAGAAACGCTTCATCATGTAAGTTCCATTAAATATTAACCAACGGAGCGACATTAAATCCCATTTGTCCACCCATTTAAGTCCAAGTTTATTGCCAGTTGTTTAGGCGATGTTTGTTCATTTCTGTTGCCAAAACATCCATGGCTTGTGAACCCCAGAAATTTCACAATTTTTGCTATGCTATTATTTTCATATAGTAGGATCTACAGCACTTATGTAACCCAGTATTATAAAAACCCCTTATATATCTAGTTTTTTATTGTCTTAAATTTCCCTCAAGATTTAATTAGTCTTAAAAAGTTTTAAGTTTTACTTGCTCAAACCTCTTACCAACTCTGCTGGGTTTCTGTTGCAGGTATGGGAGCTCGGGGTTCTGGAGCCAGCGGTCTCAGACGGTTGTCTTGCTCCTTGATCCTTACTAGTGCATTCTTATGCTCCGTCTGGTGATGTTACGCCTGCGCCTGTCTTCTGTCATCCCATCATTTACCTTAAACCCCCTAAGATGGATAAAGATCCAGGTTTCAGAAGGGCGAAACGAACCAGACCACACTGAACTTTGTTTAAATAGCCATCCAAAAGACAAGTGACGAATCACTTGCATGATATATTTTTTTCTTGCTTGCAACTTCTTCCTTTGACAAAAAAGTGCCATCGTCCTCAAGATTTAATTTTAGAAGTTGCTTTTCTGTCCCGAATTAACCTTGGTTTATGATTTTAGAGATGGAATTGCCTTAAAATCCACTTTGATGAAATGGTCCATACCAAAGTAGGTAACAGTGGCTGCTCCAACCTTAAACAAGCATGTTTGCAAAAAAAATAATACTTTTCTCATCACAATGTAGTTTACATATTAATCATTGGCTGTGCCCATATTTGAGCTTGTCAGGTTAACTTAAAAGTATTCATTCAAAGCATGCGGTTCACCAAACTGATGGTAATGCCTTGGAAAACTATTCACACCCTTTGAAATTTTTCTAATTTTGTCAGAAAATCAATCAGTATGTTTTCATTAATATCTCATTTGACAGACTAAACAAGTGGAGCACATTAAATGGAAGGAACTTGATGAATTGCTTTCAAAAAATTACTAACGATGCACTGACATGAAAATTTGGGTCGATATCTGATATTAATATTGCTGGCAAGCTGTTAATAAACCCTTGCTAGCTAACTAGATGCTTTTTGCATCTATTGTTGGTAACTGATGGTCAGTTGGGCTGGATGAAATTCGTCTTTCCTACCTTCTCACTTGTGTTGGAGCCCATTCAACGTTTCGGGCATTTTGGGCAAAAAAGCTCGGCTCTACTACATTTAACCATAAAATATGTATTTTTCTTCTGTACATTGTCGTGATGCAAGTCTTAAATTGCATTCATACTGGTCTTAAAAAGTCTTAGATTTGCTCCACTCCCCAGTTATGTGCTACTTTGTGTTGGCCTATTTCATAAAATGCAAACAAAATTCATTTTTATTAATGTGACAATTTCAAAAAAATAAATAAAAAACAAGAAAAAAAACATCAAGGGGTTTGGATACTATTGCAAGGTTCTGAAGTCATATCCATTGCAGCTATGAAAAGCTTTCCCAGGCTTTGTCAAATATACGAATGCTGCATAATTGATCAGCTGTGCCTGAAACCCACTTATCTCTGACGACTGAAATATTATTAAATCTGTTAGAGTCACAGGCTCGTGAGCTTTAGACCCCTTCCACAACACTCTGATGGATCTTGGCATTTTGCTCTCCATCTCATGCTCCTCTAAATAATTAATGCCTATCACACTCTGCATTCTAAGTCCAGTGGGGGAAAAAAAAGAAGAGCAGACGTGTGGTGTAGCTACATCAAGCCGATCTCTCGTGTACTGCTCCATCCCTACATAGAGATGGCCGGCGTTCTACGATGAGCACCTGCCACTGCGCACAATGGACCACCAGATAACAGTGCCTTCACTAAAGCTTCGCCCCAGCATTTTTTTTTTCTTTCTTCTCCCTTTTAGATAGAGTACAGAAGGATTCATGTTGCGACAGGGGAATTGTTTGCTTTTCTGAAGAGTATCGCCAACAAAAGACAGGAACCTCGGAATGTAAGAAGGAGGCCCTCATCAGAAATGGCTGATTAAATTTTCATCAGGGCAGGGAGCATCTTTGATGAAAAAAAAGGTCGGCAGATTCGCAAAAGCGTTTACGACCTGGAGCATAATAAAAGTACGACTCCATCCGTCTCATGATTTAGGAGCTATTAATGTATGGGTTAATGACAGGGTCTTGAGTGTAAGCGGTGCGCAAGGTGTGGCTATCTAAAATCACAGCCAGCCCCACAATTTACCTTCATGTGTTGAACTCGCTGGGCTGAAGAACTAACACAGGAACATTAGTGCTCTGCTGAGGAAGTCCCCGTTTTCCAGCCTGTCGTCATCCAAACTGGAACCGAGGTTTGACTCGTTTGGTCCGGGCAACGTCAGCCAGGAAGGATGGACGGTTGAACTTTGAAAATTGAATTATTGTGCCTTTGCCAAATGTTGGGGTCATGTATAGTCCTAAGCTTACAGCCTTTTTTGTTTTTGTCTGGATTTTGAACTTTCTAACCCTCCCAAAAAACCTCAAACAGTCAAACAGAAGCACAAGGACTTGTTGGCGACTAGAAGTTATTACACAAGCATCTAAGCAAGTGTTGTGGGACACCAGAGGAATCATAAAGCTCCGAACAGCCGATGTGATCAGGCTGTTGTATCTGCTCCTCTGACTGGATTCATAAAACTCTCCGCTCGTTGATTAGACTCCTGCAGACCAGTCAATGGGTTATTGATTTTCCTGGCCCATTATTGCGGCTGTCACAATTCGGCCGTTTGACTGACTGATGGCCGAGCCCTTATGCACCTGTTCTATTGTGTTACAGTCTGTAATGTTTTAAATGTTTTCCACCATTTCCACTTCCTCTTTCCTTTTTGACGACTTTGAAGTCATTCTTTTTCTTTTATTGTTTTTGCGTTGAACAGAAAAAATCCCATTCCAGGTTATTTTCTCAGATTTTTGGAAGCTTCCTTTCTTTCCATTTAGAGACATATTTTCAATATAGTGGTGAATCGTGAATTGGAGCATTGACCTGAAATCGACTATCTAGTTGGCTCTTTTGAGTTACATGTTATAACAAACCCAACAGTAGCTGCGTTTCCATTACAAATGGGCACAGAATTTTGAGCTTTAGACGTCTTTCACAACACTCTGATAGAGGGTTGTGTTAGTTTTTGATATTAATGTACTAAAAGCTCGATTTCACAATTGCACTGTTTCCATTAAATAAGACATGCAATTAAAATCACACATGAATAAATTTGTTGACGTGATAAGTCATAAAATATGCAGCGCCATCCTCCATCAACTACTTTATGTTGTCTTCTTCATGGTTTGTGCCAGTCCCAACATCTGGTTGTTGATTATTTGACCCGTGTGAGGAGAAAAGTGTTTCCATTGAAGTTTTGAGAAATAAACCAATTTTGATACGTCTAAAAACCCATCTCATTATAGCACCAAAACTTGTTTTTTCGAAATTGCAATTTTTGCATTATGCAAATTGCACAATTCTAATGGAAACACAGCTACTGTTCCCTTACGGTAGTTGAGCTGTTTTTATTATTGTCAGTAGTGTATGAAGCCAGTCACACTAGGACTTAAAAACTGTAACAGCCACCTTTAGACTTGCTTTGTTGTTGTATTTTTTACCTACATTAATATTTTTGAAAGATTTAAACAACTGACAATTGATCACATTAATATTACTATGCATCTGGTAATATCTACTTTAATTCAACTCTAAATATTAATTTACTGCTATATTAACAACCAGTATTTTGTTTTATGCAATATATGAGTTTAATTTCCGAATACCACAACTGCTAATGAGCTTTATTAACCTTCAGCTTGTAAGTCAATTAGTACCATAATATTTATTTGTTAGTGTAGCAGTGAGTTTTTTAGTAATGCAGTGTACATTAGGTGTGGGTTGACTTATCTGGTGTGAATTCACTCTAAGTGTGTTCAATATTTAGACAATATTGAGCACGCATAGCCTTTTTTCATCATTTTTAGGTTTAAATCTCAAATATGTAAGTCATAGAATCTTTCCTTCTCATTCTTTTTAATTGTTCAAGTGACCCTAATACTCTGTTTTACATCTCAAAGTTGCTGTCACACAAACAATAGAAAAATGTATCTTATAAAATTAATAGTTTTTAGCCAGCTTGATGTTATGTCAGTGGTTCTTAACCCTAATACACGGGCAAACAACTTCAGGACTATTTCTTTCCTTACTTCACAATACAGGTTTCAAAAATAGACTAAACTGAAACAGCAGCTCAGCTTCACTTTTTCAAGAAATAGTGTGGCTTTTTAGGATCACAAAATCTTATGCCACATCAATCGCATCTCATAGCAAATCTGCTTTTTGTTTCCAGTTGGGACTCCAACCATGTTTTTCCAGACCTAAACAGTCCTAAAAACAGTACAAATGTATAATTCAACCACCAGATGTGGTCAGTTTGTTTGATCAGCTTCATTTTATTTTCCTTTTTCTTCATACTTTGTTTTCTGATATTAATTTTTGATAAGTACAGCTCATCATCAACATTTGACACTGTACAGTTTTCTGTTGTGACTCGGCTTCAAAGCTCTTTGGTAAAAGTGGTCTACTGAATTTCCAAAGGAATTACCATAAGTATCAAATAGTGTGCTAACATGTTCATATTTTACATTGTGCAACTGTAGGCAGGGTTTTTTGCTATTATTTTTTGTTAAAACATAGTTGTAGTTTAGCCTAATGTCTTTGTCTTCTCATGCTCAAATAAGAAAAAAAAAAAATGTTTTTTTTCCCTGTCCTTGTGTTTTAATTAATGCTACAAAGTACAATCTTAAAGGAAGAAAGTGAGCTTTATGGATTAAAACTAAAATCATCACAGAGAAGCAAGATGTCTATTAATATCCACAAGGTCCGTACAGATAGTTAGCTTCTGTGGGTGGAACGGAGGAGACAGTGTATAATGTATATAGCTTGCATATGGTTTTTTAAACATGGCCATCAAAAACAACCTTACTTCTTTTATATAGTGTGTTCTCTGGCTTTAATACTGATGTATTAATCAATGATCTCTGTGAGATACTGACATGTAGAGTGGCATTTTCATATTGAAAAGTAACTGTATTGTCTTGTATACTAAAATTGTGCATGGTAATATTTGTTCATTTGTGGGTTTTTTTCTATAACTGTAACTTAGTAAAAATGTTTATTCCAATCAATGTTGCCTTTCTTCGTTAATGAAAGATATACCTACAGGCTGTAGGCAGCCAGTCTATGCATAATAAAGAATAAGTATTTATAGAACAACATATAGGTTAAATTTTCGGTGGAAAACAATTAGGCTTTGAAATTTGTTTATAGAAGAATGCAGTGGTGGGAATACCTCTGCTTCTGTTCTAATACCAGAGCAAATTTTTGGTTTGGTGCGTTATCTTTCTTGCTAACTTTTAAAACATTTTGCACACTTAGCTTGTTTGTTAAACTTTCAGTTGAATAAAGTTCAACATCTGTGTTGAAGTTTTTGTTGTCGACTGTTAAGAATTCTAATAGCTAAAAGTTTATATTCACCTCTTCTCGTTTTCTCCACCCCTGAAACAGTGCAGCAAATGACGCTTACTTTGTACCCAGAAAGGGTTGCTAGTTTGTAAGCTAAATATAAGCTAATAAGTGTCTCTGTGGAAGTTTTATTAAAAATGCTCCATAAAGAATAAACAGTTTAAAATCTATTGACTAAAGCCCTAATGTGGTCAATTAGGCTAACTCATCGATAAAACTGAAAGTGTTCCAAAGAATCACTTTCTGAAGCGCTAACCGTTCTGATAGGCAGGCAATAACAAATTTTACCCAGCTGAGCACAATGCTATGTTGTAGCACTGGATGTAGCGCTTTACCATTAGCTTCCATTGAATATCATGTTAGTAGCAGAACTGTTTATGATTAGTGCCTTAGGGTTAGTGTAGCTATCTTTTTAGTTGGCAGTGCCCACCACTGGAAGATTGTCTAGTCATTCACTGAGTTTTTTCTAAATATACTAAATCATATGTTTGATCATTATTATTGCATAATAATACAGGAACCTGGAATTTGGAACAAGAAAGTTGCTTTCCTTCCATCAAAGATAACAGTTTGGATCAGAAGAGTGAAACTGTGGTAAATGTTTAATTAAAATTATTTCACATATTGTTGATATTCCCATGCCAAATTATTCTTCATGGTGTAAAAGATCACTACTTATTTCTTTTATCACATCACATTAGCTAACAATTACTTTGATGTTTTAATACATAAGCTAATAAATCATCTAAGGATGTAATATCGAAACTTCATTTTTTAAAAAAACATTAGAAAACACTTGTTAAGATTTTAATAGTTTAAATATTTATTGTTTTTAGATTGGTTAATGTCTTGTGATTTTGTGGCACTTTGAGATTTACATGTAGAGTGCTTTATCAATGAAATATTATTATTACTACATTTTGGCTTATGGGAACTTGCTCCAACTCCCTAACAGTCAGAACATTTAGATTGTCCTTCAACCTTGAAGAATAAATTTTTTAGATGTTTAGAGAGGAAGAAAACGCATATTTGGAGTTGGTGATAATCATTCCATAATACAGAGAAATAAAGCAGCTGATAAATAAAAGCTCCCTTATTTGAAATTGATTAAAGCATTTGCAGTTCCAGGTAGAAAACACATTGAACTTCAAACCCTCAGCTGATTAAAATGCTTACTTATGTCATACTCTGTATAAAAAAGATCTATAGATCCATAAGCCTTGCCGTTGAATAATTCATTAACCTTCACAGGGAGGATTTAGCAGATACCAAGTGAAATCTAATGAGTTAATGAGATGTATTAACTGGGAACACAGACGGGTGAGATCACTGGAATGCCTGATCAAACTAAAAACACCTCCTCCCATAATCCAAAGCAAGAAAAGCTGCAGAAAGCGGCTTCTTGTGGGATTGGCACGTCTGAAAGCGGGGCCCTTTCTTGAGTCCAAGAGATCTGAACAGGATTACGTTATGTCGCAGCGGTTTGTAGAGCAAATGAGTGTTTTAGAATATAAATCACTCTATTTATCAAAGCACACTGCACTGCCTGTTCAGCTCCGTGTTTTACCCATCATTAGCAATGCTCCGGTTGTGGGAAAATAAAGTTTCATTATTGCTACGGGAAGCTTGTGTTGAGGTTGTTCGATTTAAGCTGATGTGATCAGTATTTTTTTTAAGCTGACTGAAAACTTGTAACTGCCTCTGTGAAGGTTTTATTAATAATGTTTCATACTGTTCATGAAAAATGATTCTAAGCACAAGGGCAGGACGGTGATGTAGCGATATCCTTACAGTAGGGATGTATAATAGGCTGTCTTTGTATCCAGAAGCATTAATGTTAGATTAATTACTGCTAAGTAGACCTTCAGAGTGAACCTGCTTGTTTGTTTGCATCTCCTCATCCATCGTATGTACCATGCTTCTCCATGTATGACAGCCAGGACTGGCTCCAGCACCCCCACAACCCTGAACAGGATTAGCTGGAAGTGAATGAATGGATCATTGCTGACAAGGACGAGCTAGCAAACTGTCTGTAAAAGGGTGTTTTATCCCAATTAGATGACTGTGACAGGCTAAATGTTTCTGTAAGGTAAATGCAGTACATACCAATACTTTGGAACTTCAGCGGAGTTTCTTGGGGCCTCTTGGTAAATAGCTGTGAAAAGCTTTGAAATAAATTAATTTGTCATTGTGTTGTGACAGTATAGCATGAGATAGATAATCTTTGAAAGAAGCTCCTCTGCCTCACAGTGCTAACTAGAAACAACTAATTACAGCCAAGATGAGGGTTTTAGCGCTGTCAATTATGTCCAGGTACTCACCGCTCGCCCATAGCTCCACTGCTCTTAATCACTTTCATGGGGAATGAATAGGATGCAACACATAGGTATATTTCTGTTAACTAGCTTAGTGTGGATATTTATCCACCAGACAAACTGATCAGGAAGGGAATGTTAAACATACCAGCACCATTGGGCCCTCTAACCACCAACAATGGAGGCGGGTGGAAGGTTGATTTGAACAGGCAACCCACTGGTTACAAGACGAACTACCGCCATCGCACCAAACCTAAAAGATGCAAGAGGTGCTAAAGGTAAGAAAAAAGAATTCCAAACCTCAAGCTTCATTTCATTTTTTTTTATGCAATGCCATTTCATAACAAATGTCATAAGGAACAATCTGTACCAAACACATCCAACTTGTACACAGAAATATAAAGTGAACTCCAGGTATTAGCACAGACCACGTTCCTCAAATAGCTGAAATAGAGGAATATTCATCAACCTGAAAATGCTTAGAACTATCTGTTTTAGTAGTTCAAACACCAAAAATACATTCATATGCATTATTACACAGAACGGAAAACCATCTTAGCATCACAACAGAAGCTAATACGGCCGTCCTGATCTCTTCTCTTGTGGATACAGTCACACAAGAGAAGTGTTCCCTTGACAAGTCAATCAATGTCAAGGGAAATGAATAGTACTCCTACAAATCGCAGTCAGTAGCATGTAAACTAGCATTGCAGCTAAGTATTTCATCTTCCCAACTGCATTTTCTATTGAATAAAAAAAAATTGTGAACAGGTGAATTGTCCATATATATTTTCCATGAATAATTAAAAGAATTTATGGAAATTATAATTTGGTTGGAATTTTTAGATCAAAAAAGTTTTCAATCTGAAAAAGCCCAACCAAATTCATAAAGTTACTAAGCAACTCTGCTTCCTGAGCAAACACATGGTGACCATGGTGACGGCTCCCTTTGAACATGAAGAGAGCCGTCTCCATGGCTCTCTTCATGCCATGGAGACGGCATGAAGAGAGCCGTCTTCATGCCGGCTCTCTTCGGCCGGCATGAAGACGCTGGCCGAACACTGTTCAACAGTGTTGAGCCACTGTTGAACAGTGGCTTCAGTTGAGCCACTGTTCTTCAGTGGCTCAACTGAAGAGGACTTTGACCGCAACTGACAATGCAAACAAAAAACTGGCAACCTTCACTCAACAAGTCCCCATAGTAACTATTAGACACTATCTATAGACCTGCTGGTTGCATAGGAGGGAGGTCAGAAAAATGTAACCATGTAAAGTTTTTCAACTTAGACTGAAGCTGATTTTGGTAAAACTGGATGATTGAGGTTTTCAGAACAAACACTGCAGGTAGGATTGCAATGAATGAAAGGACAAATGTATGGAAAGGCCAATGATGGCTAGAGTAAGGTATAGTGATAGATCTGGGATTCTGTTGGTTTATTTCTCTTACAAAGGAAATAAAAATACCAAGTTACTATTAAACACAGTCACCAGGTCTGCACACTCACAGGTGAAAAATTAAGAACACACTAAAACACACAATGAAAAGGCAACAGGTTACTTTTCTTCAATAAGAATGCGTATACATTGATGAGAATGGATTTACCCTGTGTACAGAAAGAAGAAGAAGAAATATCATTTAACGGATTATTGTTGGTTGCTGGGTTTCCATGACAAATGGGTGCAAAACTTTGTCAATATTTTGCCAATGTTGAAAAAAATACAATTTCCCAATTGCAGTGTTTCCATTTAATAAGAGACACAATTACAATCACATGAATACGTTTCCTCACATGCTAAGTCTTTAAAGAAACATGCTGTATAATGATCCTTCTGTTGATTATGTGATTCGTGATGTGAAAAAAGTGTTTCCATTGCAGTTTTGCAAAATAAACCAATTTTGATTTGGCCAAAAAAATCACTTCATCGTAGTAGCAAGACTTTTTATGAAGAAATATATATGGTACACTAGAGGGACCCAGAAATTCAGCCACGACACAGGAGTGAGCAAAGAACTCAATTATTTATTAAAAGCCGCTTAAGCCAGGCACCCAAGATCGTCAGCTGCAGCACTGCGAGGGGGGGCGGAGAAGAGAGATCGGTGACTGGAGAACTAGCAATGAAGGGATCTGTTAGTGAGTATGAAGGGAACACTAACCTGGATTTGCGGTCCGGTACAGGAGTGATCAGCTGAGGGACGAGGAGGCGAGCAGATGCTGCGCTGACGCAGGGCGCAGGAGGAAGCGCCTGGGGAGGGGAGGCGCTGTTGCAGGGCACCGCACTAACTTAGTGAGCCAGCAGAAGAGCCAAATCCAGATCCGAATACTTAGTCAGACGGGCCGAGGTCATGCACAATGGGGCTGAGAACAGAATCCGTGGGAGTGGGCGTGAGCGGTGTTTCCGAGACAGGCGTGGGTCGAGACCAGAAGGGCGATCAGCAACAGTCCGACAAGGGCGAGGCAAAAGGGGTAGATCCGTGAAACAAGGCGTGGTAGAAACGATGAGGGCGAGACAGGAGTGCTGGAAAACTACTAGCTGAAAGCGTTCGATAATCTGGCAGCTTGGTAGTGACTGAGAAGGGCTTAAGAAGGGAAACAATCAGGGAGCAACACAGGTGCGGGAAATAACGGGAATGAGGGGCGTGACATGGATAAGCTCAAACAAAAACACAGAG
>CAEFZY010075273.1:0-14389 GCA_903066815.1 Brachyrhaphis roseni
AATAATAATAATAATAATAATAATAATAATAATAATAATAATAATAATAATAATAATAATAATAATGAGAAGAAGAATTTACAGAAATCTGCTTTGAAATTCTAAATTGTTTGTGTTTCAATTAGATGCAAAAATAATAAAAAAAATCTGACTATATAAATTAAAAACAGAAGATGAAAGACATGTTGCATGTTTAGAAGGACATAATGAAAAGCATGTCTGACCGTGCTGTTCGCCATCAGCCATCATGTTCACGTCCAGTTTCCGCTCCTTATCCGAGATGACCCTCTGTATCCGTGTTCCTCGAGGATGCAACAGCAGCAGCAGCTCCTCTCGGATCTGGTCCAGCTCGACAAGGCCTCTGCAAGAGAGAACCAGAAGGGGCCCACAAAACTTACGGAAATACTGAAAGCTTTCTTTTCTTTTTTTCTCCTTTTCTCTCCCTATTTTTTTTCCTGTTCTGCTGCTGCTGCTGAGCCTCTCTCCTATTCTTCTTCTTCTTTTTTTTTTTTTGACGCTCCCCTACACAGAGATAACTTCTGCCTGACCCCGAGGTGACACCGTTTCCATTTTGTTTCTGATTAATCTTGCCCATTGACAGTCTTTGTTAAACAACAAGGCGTTGCCCCCTCTTTTTTTTTCCAAAGAGGCGACATTTTCATATCTGTTAGACGCGGTGACCTGGGGTTCACCCCGGACTTGGACTTCAGTTTTGCAAGGCTCTCTTTAGCTCTTCAGGGGGCGCGCACTTCAACACACAAGGAGGTTCCTCAAGGGATTTCTTGGTAACACGTTTGCAAAAATACTTGTGCGTTCAGACGTGAGGATATGAATTGCATGTGAATGAAGGGTTTTCTGATATTTTCCAGAGTCCTTATCTTCACAAAAAGTTGCAGATTTTTGGAATAGAGCGCCTGAGAACAGCCAGGCCTGTGCGCACTGAGCCAGAGCTGGTTAAGTATCCATCCTAACTCATTGCAAATGGCATACTGGAGATTCACTGCGTCCTACACGGCCGCAGAGACCACCTGAGAGGCAATGTGTCAACATAATGTCGGCGGGTAAGAAGGCTACACATGATATCTAAATTCACACTCTGCTGGCTTTCTATTCTAACACGGGCCCAGCATAAATATAGAGCTGGTCAGCTAAGCCGTTATCCACTTACAGTAAATTAAGCCGACAAGGCAAGGAGCGGCTGCGAGTTTTACAGATGATTCTACTTGTTGCTGTTTTATACCTCGGACACCTTTTTTAAAAAGCGTCATTATTAGAAAAGCGTTAGAATGAACTGCTTCCGATCGCTCCTGTTATCTACGTCAGGCCCGCGCGCATTGGCTCCTGGAGACATTTGTGCCAAAATGCAAGAAAGGAAAACAAATCTACTTTCAGTTCCCAATGAAGTCCGACGAAAGCGTGTGATAACACGCTCGTTATCCGCGCAATTTTCCACAAGATTTAAAACTGAAAATCACGCCTGAAACCGCAACAGGCTTGAGTTGAAATTTCAGCTTTCACACTGAATGGGTTCGAGGTGTTGGCTTTCCGGGCGCATGCACACTGCGAAGTGAAGGTCGAGTCAGCCCATATATATCAAGTTGACAGTGTACAGTAAATTTGGATTATCAGAGAAGTGCTTTGAGATGATGGTGACAGATTGTGTATGGCTCTCACAAGGTCTTCTGTCTCCATGGGCAAGAAAAAAAAATCAAGAACTGCCATAGAAACATGCACAATTCACGTCTTTGAAGAAACATTGTGGCTTGGGCTGGCATTAGTAATATAATCGCTTTTGCGTGGTATGCTTGGCGTTAGCACAGCTTGGTTATTGCAGCAACAATTAGCCATTAGAGTAACTGACGTCTTTCTACAGCTGCTAGTTTTGATTGGACGCGCTGAACGTTTCTAAAAAGTTGAACAAAAGACTTTTTTGTTTGCTTGTTTGTTTCTTCCTTTAAACAGCGCAAGTTATCTTGGGTTCAAACGATTCTGCAGAAACAAAAGTACAGAAAATATCAAATCCATGAAAAATTGAACTGATATTTTGATGACGACATATATTTTACCCTATATGACGTTTATAGGAATCCATGTAATCCGCATTACGCATTGAAACTAATGAACTAATCGTCCTTTTTAGGATGAATGTGTACAATCACAAGACGTGGAGCAACTAGATGCCACTAACTGGACACTTTAATTTTGAACCTAGGCCTGACGAAACTTTATTTTTTTTACCCATATACAGCCTCTCAAAATTATTAGGAAACATATCTGAACAAAATGAAATTTTAATTGGTTATAAAACGCAACAATTATCACTAACGATGTCATATGTGTGGAATGTAATTAATTTTATTTCATAAAAATACCTAAATAATAATAGTTACAGTCTTTTTTTAAAAATGTGGAATTAAGCATTCCTTTTCCATTCATTCCATGTTAATGTTGCAATAAAGAATGTTCTATGATGTGTATTTTTTTCCCCTTCCTTTCCAGGTGATATAAGTATGACTGTGATTTCGTGATATTAAAAGAAAATATGTTTTAAACGTAAAATGTGTGTCACCCATCCTCTGTTTTACTGTCTGCTAATTGTTTCATAATTGTGATAAATTGTGAAGGCAAGGAATCTGATCTGGAAATCAATAGCTACTTGTGCTTGTTTACATTTTGAGCCCATTTCTAGGGCAACTCTCCAAACAGACCATCTATGCACATCTTTCTCATGTTATGTCTATTTAAAGTAGGTCGGTGATTTTTAATATTTAGGCCGGAAAATGTACGATGCGAATTTTGCTTTCCACTCCATTTGTCCTATTTACCTTTTTTGTGAAAAACAAAGACTATGAAAGTAAGGATTTGATTAACCCTACAACATTTAGTCGACGATTTTTCAAGCTTTCTTTTCAGCGACACATTCAGAAGATAATACCCGTTTATTTGTCTGTTCTAATATATCGCCTGATACGCAAAGGCGGCAGATCACATTTACGCTTTGCAGCTTATTTGATTTTATGTGCAAAAGAAAAAACAGTCTGTAACTTTTTCATCTTTCTACCGTGTTAAGACATCAATAAACGTCATTTCTACATATTTTCACTCCCTAACGGATGTTTACATAAATGGCAACGCCGTGTTTTCCCAGGTATTTTCAATTTAAAAAAAATTCTCAGGGTGAAAAGGTTAATGTTTTAACTGCATTAAAAATATGTATTTGCTGATTGGATGTTATTGCCTTTCGTAAGACAATACAATTAAAGCAAATGTCTGAAAACAAAAATAATCTGAATCAGTTTGATGAAACGCAAGAAAAAAAAAACATCTGTGGCATTTCTAGTTGTTTTTTTTAAGGATTCTATTCAGCTGATCAGGAAGAGCGGGGCTAAATGTTTTTTAAAGGATCAGGGGCTTATTCGGGGTGGGGGTGGAGGTCTTCTCATTACCCTGTGACCGGGTCGAGAGTATCAATCCTCAAAATGCAAATTTTGCCCTCGTCCCTAAACATATCAGATGCAATTTATTCAAAGGAAATTCACCAATCAGCCGCCCTAATAAAACGCCAAACACTCAATCTTGTTGCTGAGGCGGGGGAGAGACCCGTGGAGTGTGCGTGTGTGCATGGGGGTGTGTGCGTGCGTGCGTGCGTGCAGGGGTGTGTGGGTGAGGGGGGTCCCTTTCACCCCCTCTCTGGTCCCTAACGCGAGGTCACTGCGCATCCAGGGTTCACCTGGAGTGCACCGTGCAACATATGTAATGCAAAGCTATTCTGCCTTTTGTGTGGAGAGTCAAGATCGCTTTTATAAAGGCTGGCATCAAGCTCCGAGTGAACAGATGACGGAGACTTGTTCAGCGCGTAAACTTTTGACCCCAATTTTTCCTCCTCCTCTTCTGCAACATATATCGCTCTCATCAGTAGCAGCCAGCAGAGATATCTGCAACCTCCCACAGCCTTCCCCAATATACATATATATTCAGAAATATATTCGCACACACAAAGAAGAAGAAGTCGACTCTTTTAATATGCGCTAATTATCATTTTCCACAAATTTGACAAGCAGACGAGTTGCCCAAACCAAGATGTGAAATGCTTTTGCGTCTTTGTGTTGATTCCCAGTGACAGTGAGGAGGAAATCAATCCAACACCAAGCTCCAGCTCAAGGCTGATAGGGCAGTAAAATATGCAAATCATCCATTAGAGTCAGAGCAAGCAAAGCAGAGGAAACACTTTGTTGGAAGCATCACTTCAAAACTTTCTCTCTCTCTCTCTCGCTCTCTCTCTCGCTCTCTCTCTCTCTCTCTCTCTCTCTCTCTCTCTCTTTCTCTCTCTCTCTGCACACATCAGTCCCTCCGGCGTTGGTGCATAACCGCAGGCTTTGCAACCTTCGCTAACTTCATTTACGTGCACTGTCCTTATGGGCAACCTGGCATTGCCGAGAAGGCGTGCGCGCGTTTTGCCGCCGTGCATGCATGTGGAAGCGGTTTATTTTCCTCGTTTTCCTCTGCATGCAGCAGGGTGACAGTGAACTTGGCCTAAAGCGAGCTCTGCTGGTGGCTCCGAGAGGATGCAGATTCATCTTTGTGCTGAGGGGCTGACCTCCGGATGAACCCACAGCAGCGCTCCCCTTCTCTATCTTAGCCTGGCAGCGCGCTGCACATGGGGCCCTGTCGAACTGTCTCCCTTATTTGAAATATTGGCAAAGGGGAAGAGAGGGGGGCGCTTCGGTTCCATAGATCCGCGCTCGAGGCACGTCCTGTTTGATTTTCACTATGCCTCAAATGAAACTGGGAAGAGAATAAACAAATATATGTTTTTGTTTTCTTTTTTGTTTTTAAGGTTCAGTTCACATTACAATAGAAATTTGTAGAGATTTGAATCTGCTGCTGTTCCACTTTGTATTTCTGATTTGGAAATTGGTGTTCTTATTTGAATATGAGACAAAATCATCTAACAGATCTACTCTACCTATGACAATAGTTTATTTCAAGCTGATTGAATTTTAATCAAACCACGAATGAATTCGGTTCACCAAACGCGTTCTCTCAACGAATGTCCATTTGGATTGTTATTCTTCTCACCTGAAAGAACTCGCTGCAACGCCATACTCTGAGCTCTCCAAAGCTGTTTTTCAACAAGGCCTCCGAACCGTCGCAAAACACGACTTAATCTGTCTGGCCAACTAAGAAGACAGACACGTGGTCACCGCCAATTGAATATTATGAGATATGACCAAATATGGCCATATTTCATAATATTCAATTTCATTCTAGTCACTAGATTTCTCAGCTCCCAACAATTTCTTACTTGTGTCACACTTGTTTGCGCTTAAAACAAGTGCAGACTGACTCACATTATTATTGGTAAGGCTAATAAAATAAAGTAAAATGTAATTAAACATTGTCACGCTAAATGTGTCTGTATTTAACACAAAAAAGTGCAATCAGCATTTTATTAAGACATGATTTATTTATTTATTTTCAACGCTTTATCCACTTTTGACCGCCTTCGCCCTTGTTCAGACGAGACAAGAGATCACCCGCAAAGCGAGAGTGACATTTTCTTCTTTTTTTTTAGGTCAACTGAACTTTTCAACCCCGAATACACACACACAAGGAGAAAAAAAGCTTGGTTGACACAAAACGGAATTCCTTGTTAAACGTTTCCCCCGTTGCTGCTTCTTCCTGTGTTGTGTTTACTCGACAGTGTTTACAGCGAACCCCAAAGTCCACCTCCACGCGCATCCAACATGTGGAGCGCACGTTTGCGCTCCTGCAACTTTTGCTCTTTCCCTCAGCGACTGTGGACCCTCATGCGTGCTCCAAAAGTCATCTGTGCAATTGCAATCCAATCACACATTGTGCATCTGCAGGCCTGCATCAGGGCTTAACTTTATCAGGCAACACCGCCCGCTCTCCTGCTGCCCTATATGGAACATTTCTGGCTGCACGGTCTGTGAGTCCTCCAATGTAATAAAACGACAAGTTTTGTGGGGGTGGAAATGGACACAGAGATAATTATCCAACATGTAAAAATGGATTATGAGTTACACCGCAGATGGAGGGGAAACAAGTTACGCAGGAAAGGAAGCAATTAAATAGCCATGAGCTGGACCCAACCCTGCGCAACATCTGCCGAGACCAGTATCCAGCACTCCACAACTGACAAATTAGTGTAATGCACTAATAGGGACGGATAGAAAGGGGAGCGAATACAATAATACGGCTGTTTAACACGGGGGTGACTGCACTCTGGCTACCGGTTAGTCTGGAGGAACTTACCCTGAGAGGCGGTCTTCATCCTGGAGAGAGAGAGTGTCCGGTCCACGCTGAGAGGAAAGTCCGAGCAACAGAGGCTGCAAAGAGAGAGTCAGACAAGGCTTCGCCCTCACTGCGATTATATGTTATGTGCAATATACTGTCAACTCCCCAAAACCATAAAACTTACTTTAATGGCCCACCACGTGACCGTTTATGGCCAGTGAGCCTATCTGGCCGCTCTGCCGGCTGATTTTTTACGATCTAATTCATAGACAAAACCCCCCATTCATTTAGCACCCAAATGTCAAGAGGAGCCAGAATCGGCCCTGTAATAAAGTTTACAGCCGGGGAAAAAAGTCGAGTTAATTTGTTGGGGATTGCTTAGAAGAGTGTGCGCAAAGAGGGGGTTGGGGGGTGGACTGGTCGGCCCCTGCTTGGAGCTTGTTAGTGGAGTTCCCCCCCCCCCCCCACACACACACACACACACCCACCTCCCCTGCCAACACCACTTCCCATGCAACACCAGAACAAGGTGAGTAACAGCTTTCATTCAATGAGAGAACCTGTTGAATTCAACCGGATTTGGCTCAGAAAAGGCGAGGAGACGTTGACTTTTTTTTTTTTTTTGGGGGGGGGGCTTTGGGGGGAAGAACGAGCACAGGCCTAGAATTAACCACAAAGAAGAAGAACGCAAATGCCTCAATGTAAAACTAAATGTGGTTGAAATGCAACAAGGTGAAAAAGCGTTCAGATAAAGATGTAAAGATGTCCACTGGTATCTGAACCGGTTGAAAATAAAAAAGCAAGAAGTTATTTACCTAAAGATATCTACATTCGGTTGAAAAATCAAACGTGAAAAGAAGTTATGTCTAAATATAGTTGAAAATGCAAATGAAAAAAAATGTATATATATATATATATTAAAGACGTCTACCAGTAGAGGAGGTTTTCATGACTAAATGCGGTGGTTTTAAGGATGATTCTCTAAACAAGACTTTTGACTTCTTAGTTTGGACTAAATCCGGATTCGGTCTATGGCCTAGGAAATGTTTGAAAAATTTTTTTTTCGATTTTCTGGCTGCATAAAGACAAAAACTAGTCAACCCTACAGCAATAAAAACACACGTCCAGCTTTTGGAGGAAAAAACCTCCACCAAGCGGCCCTGCGCATCACAAAGCTGAAAAAGAAACTCACTAAAGTTGCCGTTTCCAGTAAAAAGTTTATTATCACGGCTATGACAGCCATCATCAACATGAGCATCGATGCCATTCTTCTGATTATTGTAGCATATTCTTTTTTTTCCTCTTTCCAGTCTTTGAAAAACATTTACAAAAAAAGCTCATCACGATGAAGTCATAAAGGTGGGGGACCTTCCACATAGAAACAGCAAGAAAAAACAGGGACGAACACGTCTTTTTTTTTTTTTAACTTTGCTGCGCCCAGGTGAGCAAGTCAAACATAATCTCCTGCAAAAAAAATATACAAAAACAAAAAAATAAAAGAAAAACAACTTAAGAAAACAAAGCACCGCCACTGTACATACAAAGGGGCGAGACGGCACCTCTGTCCATACACGTGTGTTCACAATACAATTACGCACACAAAACGCTTATTTGCTGGTTATCGGAAGCGAGTTTTTTTTTCTTTTTTCTGACAAGTTGGCACAATACATGGGACAAATAAATACATACATATACAGTACATGTACAGAGAGAACTAAACACAAACCTTCTATTTAGTTAGTATTTATTAGGCTGCTGTTTTGAGTGCATCACACAGATTTTTACTGGACAAGTTCAAGCTTTTGATTTTTTTTTCTTCTCCTTCTGAACAAGAAATAATTTAAACGTTTCTTTCCTTTTTTGTCCTAAATCTAAACAGAACTGTACAGAATGCATATTTTTACTCGCAAACTGATTAACACGGTGAGAATATAAAGAAAATATAAGGTTAATGGGGGTATTTACAGAAGACGAGGTGGCTCAAAGCCTCCGCCAACAAGTCTTTGCGAGATTTTTTTTCCTATTTTTTATTTTTGTACACTTTCAATAGTTTATTTCATTTCACTTTATTTATGAGAGAGGGTGTAGGGGGGCTATCAAGGCCTGTAGGCTCCCCCGCCTGCGGCCGCCATGCTCATGCTCTTCAGCTTGTTGTCCTTCTTCCACTTCATTCTGCGGTTCTGAAACCAGATTTTGATCTGTCTCTCGGAGAGGCAGAGGGCATGGGCGATCTCGATCCGCCGCCTGCGGGTCAGGTACCGGTTGAAGTGGAACTCCTTCTCCAGCTCCAAGGTCTGGTAGCGGGTATAGGCGGTTCGGGCTCGCTTGCCTTCAGGTCCGGACAAATCTTTGGACAGAAGCACACCAGAAAGATAAAAGAGTTGTAAAGAACGTTTACATGAGTGTGTAAAGTTTGAACACATTATTGCCAAGATGGGGGAGCTGTGCATCATGGATCTGAATATTCGAGTTGGAAATTTAAAGTTTGAAACTGAAATTGTATTTTTTTTGTTTTTTCCCCCTGAAAGTAAATTTGAATCTGACTTTCTGGAATCATTTTAACTTAATCGGATTATAAATGTGTGTCAATGAATTTATCATGCAAATCTCCCTACCATGTCATTTGTTGTTAAACAGCGCTGCACAAATGAGTTGAGCTGAACTGAACTGAGTTAAAAATAATTGATAGCCATCTGGACATTAATATATTCATCTGCACACTTCAGAAATTGAAGTACGCACACAAAATGTTTCAAAATCCAAATTTTATCGTTAAACAATATTTCATTCTCTGAGTAAAAGGTGAGCTTTGCTAAATGACCCTTTTCTGCGTAAATCAAAGCTTTAACAAAACAGGTGAGAGGCAATTTGGTGCCACTTTTTTATTATCTGTTTCAGACGTCACTAATATAAAATGCCAAAATTTCACTCCGATTTGTTTGTAAGTTACAATACTTTCTTTTAAAAAAAAAGTCAACAGCACCAGGTCCACATACAAGACATAAAATCGATAAGAGATCATTAAAGAGAGCAGTTTACCATGACTTATGTGGAGTTTTCTCATCCACGGGTATATCTGAGGCTGTGCCGAGTCGCTGGCACTCTGAGGAGTCGTAGGTGCGCTCCCCGCAGGCTTATCTTCCTCCAGGGGGGAAGCCTTGGACGCACAGTCCCGACCAAGCAACAGCGTGCCTCCCCCGTTCGAGCACTGGGCGCCGCTTATGGAGTTCTTCACGGCTCTGAGTTGGGGTTGCGTCTCGGCGCCCGGCGACAAGCTGGCCACCGTGGAGGAGGAGCACGGCAGAGGCTCAGGTGGAGGCGAAAGGGACGAGTTCTGGCTGCCGCCCGCGGACTGGCTGTACCTGACGGGTTCCACTGACGGGCTTGCCGCTGCCGCCGCTGTGTGTGTCGGGGAGTAGCCCGGCGTCCGCTCGCTGCCCACAAAGTGTCCGCCGCCGGTCCGCCCGACCGTCAAGTCCATTCCGTTGTAGCCATAGCCGTACCTGCTGGAATGCATGGCCGTGGAGTCCCTGTATTGCTCGTTCGCGGTATTATGCTCTCCATAATTATGTAACTGAAAGTCCGCGCCATTGGGATAGCGACCGCAGAATGAGTTCACAAAATAGGAGCTCATTTGTTGACAGTTCCACCTTTTTTGCCCGCTGCAGGTATTGCTGTTGTTTTTGTGATTATTTTGGTGGAAGTAAACAGCATAAACCTGCAGCTCCTTGATTTGTGGCTCTTATGCTTTAGCGCGTCCTATTGCACCCTTGCACAATTTATGATGAATTATGGAAATGAGAGTGGGACATGGACTTGATTCTCTCTTACGTAGGCACCCAAATATGGGGTACGAGGCAGAATCACGTGCTTTTGTTGACCAGTCGTAAATCCTGCCTGGTGACCTCCAGAGGTAAACTCGTGCACGCAGGAAACACTCGGGCGGGATGGGAGGGAGTGCGCGCCTCCCCTGCCTTGCGCTCTCAGCTATGCGAGGAGTTTTTCCACTGTCGTGCTGCGCCATCCTCTGGCGCAACTGTTGCACTGACTGTCTGCGGCGCTTTTTCCGAGGCGTGGGCTCCACACACGGGGGTCATTCGGAGGTTAACGACCATTGCGGCAAAGAAAGAGGTCTCCTGAACAATACAACGTGACATGCTGAGAGTGCAATCTCTCCAGAGATAGTGTACAGGAATAATTCGATCAGAATCTGTTATGCACGTTGTGCCGAGAGATGGCTGTAAATAGGCTCAGTTAATAGAATAAAAGCCCATTCAGAGCAGGGCCGCGCTCTTTTGCACTTTTTCCCATATGAAAGAACTGAACGACTTCATGGGAGAACATACTGATGAGTAAATGTTGGCAGAGGAGATTGAAGCTCAAAACATCACATACACAATATCAAATAATGCAACAGAGCCTGCCGTTCAGAGCCTTTGCAGCTTGTGCCACTTTGGCAAAATGAATACCCACACATACAGGCTTTATATGAACACAGAAATATGGTTTATAAGCAGGTTAGAATGGGTCGATGCAAAGCATCAGACACTTTAGAAGATGGCTATTGCGTGTTGTTGTTTTTTTTACGCACATAATCCGACCTTATTTTTGTCTTATTTAGAAGCGACTCTTTTATCATTCTGACTTTTAAACACTCCGTCCTCCACCAAAGTTACTTTTTATATGTGTATGAGATGTCAACTAAGACCGATGGGAGAATTACAGTTCTCTTTTTATGAGAAACTCAAGGCTACCGAAATTTGTTCTCGAACTCAGAGAAACGATGAGAGGGAGAAGACAACGTATT
Organism: Brachyrhaphis roseni; assembly: GCA_903066815.1. Taxonomy (NCBI): domain Eukaryota; kingdom Metazoa; phylum Chordata; class Actinopteri; order Cyprinodontiformes; family Poeciliidae; genus Brachyrhaphis; species Brachyrhaphis roseni. Next base: position 11,069 of record CAEFZY010075273.1, read on the forward strand.
GGAAAACAAATACATGAATATTTCGCAAGCAATTTGTAGTTTAAACTGAAGAACTTGTTTCTGAAATGAGACGAGGGAAAATATGGGAAAAAAATTATAACTAATTATAGCAGGAGAAAAGAAATTAGGGGTTCATCGCGTTCCAAATTTACCATTTGCTCATTTTTGTTTAGAATTGCACAAATACGGCAAGAACTCTGCATTTCTGGAAACAATGAATTTGAAGAATGGTCACTGGAAAAAGAAGAATTTTCAGCAGGAAACTTAAATTATTTCTCTTTTTTATGTTTTTGCTCTGTTCAAAGCATTCCAATCACTCTGTTTAGCTTTTCATTGTATCACAAATGGATAAATCAGCTTCAGACATTATATTATAAAGAGATGAACTATGGAATGAGGTCAGAATCTTATGCATGAAGGCGCAGAAGCCTCCATAAAGCCGTGCACACATGCAACGGCCAGAGCTTCCCGTTTGACTTTTTCTCTCTCGTCTGGAATTTTTATGGCACCTTCGCCCCTCAGAAGCACAGACTTGTTCCCTGGTTCATGCCCTCTCTCACCCCCGGAGCGGCCATTTTTGTTTTATTTCCCCAAATGCACAAGCCCCTTCTTGCGCGTTAAGAATGCAGAAACGCAATATATGCGTTCGACTTGGTGAGTCCACAAAGGATCGATGCATGCTGCAGCAGTGCACAAAGGTTGCACATGAGCTGCTGCTGCGCAAGAAGCGTGTTGCCGAAACTGCAATGCTACAGCAGCTGATCTATGCGATGGGGCCAATGACAACAAAGTTCCCACAAAACCTGTTTGAGTTGAAGCAGGGACACACCCGAGAGCTATAGGAAGATGTAAATAAAGGAAAGGAGAAACGAGAGAGGCAGAGGGGCGAGATGGGGGTCAGGGGGCCATTCACAGAGACGCAGCATCACAACACGATTGGAAGAAAACGCAGACGAATCGCTTTACAACTGGCCTTTTAATATGATGGGGACGTTTACCAAAATATAGTAGCAAAATGAGAAAAGAATGTTATTCCTAATAATAATAATAATAATAATAATAATAATAATAATAATAATAATAATAATAATAATAATAATAATAATAATAATAACAATAATAATAATAATAATAATAATAATGTTTCAAAGCTTTTTTACTTTTTTGGGCACAATCATCTTTACACAGTCGAAATAATGAAAATGAAAATGAGCGTTGTCCTTTTTTAAAAGAATAATTTCAGAAATTGAATACATAAATATCTAGAAATAGAAATATTTACATATATGCATGTCTGTATTACAGTCACATAATCTGTGAATGTACAAGAAAAAAACGTGTTTGGTCAAAAAGAGCAGTTGGTAAATGTTAACGAGCATTTAAAAAAAATTCTGCAAAGAGCCCTTAATTGGGGCAATGCATTATTTGCATTAATTTTCAAAACCTGCATGCACAGATATAATCACCGTCTGTTATATGTGATGCACAAACTTAACAGGACAAGTTAAATATAATGAACAAAAAAAAATATTGTCAGTTACTTTATTGATATTTTCCCCCCAAGCTGCACCCAGCGATAAGCTGCCAAGCAATTGATGCAGCAAAGTCTCGAATTTAGTAACCCATCTCTACATTGACGATTTGCATGGTCTCACATTAAAATGCAAAAGATTCACAAGAAACAAAAGACGCAAATGTCAACCCACGAGGGCTTTGTTGGGGCTGCACACAAATATTTGTAGCACAACAGCTGACGCCACAAGGTCGGCACAGTTTCAGTCCCGTGATTGCACATTGATATTTCAAGCCTGTATATTCAGAAGCAGTGTATAACATTTTCAAGAATAAAATTGTCAAAATGTCAAGCTGTGTGATGTCCTGGCTCCGAAGCAGAGATTTGCAATTCACCAGTTGCAGCTTCAAAACCTACAGTTTCACGCAGTCTAACGCGTCAATGCTTAAAATGTGCATGCTCAGGTAAAATGCAAAACACGTTCAGAAAATAATCACACACAAATATAAGATCATACGCAAATGTTTAGCTCTTTGATCACCAGGACTAAAGGCAGACCTTCATAACGTTTCCTAATCTTGTCCACAGGAGGGCAGCAAAGAGCACGTTTTGAATTTCGCAGACCACATTTAAAGCAATACAACAAACAAATAAGGTCCACATGGGCAAGTCAGAACACGAAGATATCACAAAATGAACGCAGTGTTTCAACAACCTGGACACGTATCTATTTGATGTTAACATGTATCTGTCGTTGAATTCAATGCACAGGAAAATGGAGCATTAGTATTTAACTTTACAAACTCATACAGACGCCTGAACATGTGCAGTCTGGGAACTTCAGCTGCCTTACCTTGTGACGGCCTCTGCATGTCAACAGTGCAAATCAAGGGTGGAAGGGGAAAGCCTCCAGCTGAGTCCACGGACGGAAACCGGGACTCCTGGGGGTCAGTGACGCACCAGCGCTCCTTCCATGTGTCCCGCCAAGGCGTGTCAAAAGCCCAAACATATCCAATCATGCCTCAGTGTGTAGCTCCTGTGTTTCGATTTAAAATAAGGAAAAAAAATGCTAACAATAATCTCCAAAATAGCAAAAATGAGAAAGAGTTGAACATAAAGTAGGTGACTGGTGGGGAGAGTCCAGCAAGGAAGCCTGAGTCTTCTAAATGAAAGGCTGCTCTATTCCGCTATTGGAAATTATATATATATATATAAATATAAAAAAGTTCATGTTCACGGCTCGGTGACACGTGACCGAGCCGTCCAGCCAATGGGTAGCCGAGGCGGCTCGTAAAGTTGAAGCGCTGTGTTGTAAATTTTCATAAACAACAACGGATTTATGGCCCGGCGCTGGGGACGGAGGGTGAGAGAGAGAAAGGGTGGGTGATGGAAAGGGGAGGAGAAAGGCTGGAGAAGGAGAAAGAGAAGGGAAGGAGGGGGTGCAGGTCGCCATCAGGCGCCATTTTACCGAGAGAGGAGGAGAGGGAACGCAGAGTTCAACATCCGCAGGCAGCCAGTCCCACCTCGCATCCTCATAGTTCAAATTCTTTAACCTCGCTGTTTATCTAACCTCTCACACAGAACAGACTTTAAAAATAGCCTGCACAGGTGACCGAATATGGATAACCTGTTATGCAAATCTTCACACTTTCTCTGCTTCGACGAAAGTGTGAACATATGCAGACAGGTTCTCAACTATATATATATATATATATATATATATATATATATATATATATATGTGTGTGTGTGGGGGGGGGGGGTGTGGGTGTGTGTGTGTGGGCGTGTGTGTGTGTCTCTTCTGCGCA